>JACEVL010000338.1:0-165000 GCA_020284085.1 Aporrectodea caliginosa | reverse complement strand
CATAGCATACATAACATACCACAGCATAACACAGCCTACCATAGCATAGCATAACATAGCATAACACTGATATAGAATGGTGTAGTTGTGTATGTGGACTGAGTTGATCTGATGATGTTTGCAACAGGACGAACACCAAATTTCCGTTGAAGAGCTGGCCCGCCGCTACAACACAAACTTACAAACGGTAGGACCACTAATTATTAAATTGATTAATTTAAAAAATAATTAATTAAAAGTTTATTCGGCGCGACTTCAATGACTGTCTGTATCTGCTACATGTATGTACTAAGTCTGTTCTGTTGAATGATTTAACTGACCAGTGGGCGCTATAGAAGTTATGAAAACTCAGACGCAAATTGTTTAGTATAATAGGTAGTGTGTGCTGTTGCTATTAACACAATTATACGGATAATTGTTATTTATTTCTTCCAGTGGATGTTTCTGAACAGATGACGATAATTATGGAAATCATTAGATCGGAAACACATTGTCTCATTTCGTTGACGGATTTCTGTATGAAACCTGAGCTACATTAAGCATCCTCATACATGAAAACTTACATACATACATACATACATGCATACACATTGTATTGTATTGTATTTGTTAATTTATATAGCGCCGCTCACATTAATTACATTTACATACATAATACATACATACATACATACATACATAATTACATACATACATACATACATACATACATACATACATACATACATACATACATACATACATACATACGGACATACATACACATACATATACACATGCACATATACATGCACATGCATGCATACATTAGTACATACATGGTTCTTGACCCAATGCAGGGTCTGACGGAGGATCAGGCGGAGACGAAGTTGGAGACAGATGGTCCGAACCAGTTGACCCCTCCGCGTGAGATTCCTGGATGGCTGTTGTTCGTCAAGCAGATGTTCCTTGGCTTCAACATCCTTCTCTGGATCAGCGCTGCTCTCAGCTTCCTCACCTACGGAATCCAGTTCATCCAGGCGGCGAATCCACGCCCAGACAACGTAAGACATTGGCCCACGAGGTAACATAGTACACTGCAGCTGCTGTGCTATGTTATGCTATGACGTGCCATACTCTGCGGATATTTATGTTATATTATGCTACGCTATGCCATGCCATGTTATATTATGCTACGCTACGATTGTATTGTATTTGGCCATTTATAAAGCGCTTTGCTCAGCAAGAGCCTTTCAGAAGCGGTCCCAGTGCGAGCAACCCAGAGGGAAAAGGCAGAGGTGCTTACGAGACTTTTACTGTAATAGACTTGCAAAGCCTCTCGATAACTCAGACTGCGACTTTATCATGCGCTATAGATTAAAAAATACTCGGAAATTAACAAATTAATTTTACTTAATCGTCAACATCGATGTTTACCTGAGAAACGTCGTTAAGCCTCTATCATCAAAGAAAGTATGTCGAGTAAGACCATTGGAATGACGTCCGCATAACACGATAAAGTCTGTTCATGGTTAGAATTACCGTCAGGTTGACAGACGCAAGCAGACAGACGGATAGGCATGAAGACTGATTGAGTTTAATTGATGTTGATTGATTCACTGATTGATTGATATATTGATTGATCGATTGATTGACAGACACTAATTAGAATAGCCTGTTGTAAATAGATACTTAGAATTCGTTTAGGGCAGATGAGCAGGGAACCAGAGTAAAAAACCGCTTGAATCGGCTGTCACTCCTCTCTCGTTGCAGATGTACGTTGGATTCATTCTGATGGGTGTTGTCCTCATAACTGGAGGTCTCGGATACTACCAAGAAGCAACCAGTTCAAAGATCATGGAATCCTTCAAGAACCTCGTCCCACAGGTAAACTGGATGGTGGAAGTGGTAGTGGTACTTTTATAATTATAACTGTAATCACAGATTTCTATAGCTCCTCTTCAAAAGAGAGCGTTCACGACCTAACGATGAAAGACGAGGATCGAAGAAAGAAAGACGAAGGGTCTGATGTCTCAGGATGCAGCTGGGCAGCCTATTCCGGAAGATGGTTTGGACCGACCACAGCGAAGATTCTACGTTGGGCCGTTGAGGTTCTGGCTGAGGGAACAACAGGGTCAGCAGAGCGAAGAAGAAATCTACGGCTAGAAATCATGGATGAGACCGAGACACACAACTACTTGAGATGATCATCAGATGGAGCACAGTGCGCAAGGCAGTTACACATAGGCATTAGGATCTTAGATTCACTTCCTTCTGCGCATCGGAACCAGTGCGATTCCTTCCCCATGAAGCTGGATATAATGTCCAAACGTAGGTTTACTTCAAAGCAGTAGACTTAGGTAGCGGTCGTCATGTTGGTAGAAATAGCGATGTCGGTATTACCTGGTAGAAAATGTGGTGGTTGTCGTGGTGGAGTTGATGATGGTGGTGGTAGTGTTGGATGGTGGTGGTGTTGTTGGTCGTTGGCGTTAGTATAGATAAATGGTGATGGTAGTGGTAGAAACTGTGGGGTTGTTGTGGCGAAGGTGGTGATGACGATGGTGGCAGTTCAGGCAATGGCAATGTTAATGGTAATGGCTGGAGTGGTAAGAAACAATTGAATGTCTTCACATAGTGGTATAATCCGTCGTGGGTCCATGGTTGCTTGTAGAATGCTTTGGTCATCAGAGAGGGAATGGCAAATACGATTCTGGCCGAGGAACTGGTACTTGGTGACCTCATTGAGGTCAAATTCGGTGACAGGGTACCTGCCGATTTACGCGTCATCAGCGCTCAAAGCTGCAAGGTATACTCACTGACTCACCGCAATTAGTTAGAATCAATTATTAATGAAGTTACTTTAATTAATAACGTAAGACTGATGTAGAATTAGCGGACTGATCTTCTGGATGATTGTTGACCGTTTATTGATTATTCGGGATTCACACCGAATGGTTTACGGTTTGGTTATGGTGTGTCATCGGTTGATGCCCCTTGTGCATTAGACACCGGCGCATTAGAAGTTACTAATTACAGTTTAAAATGTGTTTAAATGTAAATCGGGATATTTATATAACACAAAAGATGATTATTTAGCTGAATAGTTGATCAGATTCAATCTCTAATCCAGAATTCGCTGGTCTTCTGGCATTGCGGTTTTGTTCTTCGCTGGGCATCTTCAACAACCCTTCTGACTTGACTTAGCGCCCGCGAGTAAACGCTTAGCGTTAAGCAGCGCTTCATATTGACCAACCAGCTAATCGAAGTCACCAAACCTGACGATTCCTCTCTAATCCAGAATTCGCTGGTCTCAACTCGGTTTTGTTCTTCGCCGGGCATCTTCAGACGACCCTCTCTGACTCTCTCTCTCTCTCGCTTAGCTCTAAGCAGAATTCATCTTGACCAACTCTCTCTCCTCTCTCTCTCTCTCTCTCTCTCTCTCTCTCTCTGTCTCTCTCTCTCTCTCTCTCTCTGTCTCTCTCTCTCTCTCTCTCTCTCTCTCTCTCTCTCTCTCTCTCTCTCTCTCTCTCTCTCTCTCTCTCTCTCTCTCTCTCTCTGTTTCTCTCTGTCTCTGTCTCTCTGTCTGTCTGTCTGTCTCTGTCTCTCTCTGTCTCTCTGTCTCTCTGTCTCTCTCTCTCTCTCTCTCTCTCTCTCTCTCTCTCTCTCTCTCTCTCTGTCTCTCTCTCTCTCTCTCTCTCTCTCTCTCTCTCTCTCTTCTCGTCTACTCTCGACTAGACGCCGACGAGGAAGTTGAACGTTGAAGGAATCGCTTGTACAATGTACAGTGGACGTTTTATGGACGCAATAATTGCGGTTCTTCAGATTGATTTGATGCGCCATCGGTTGATGCCTTGTGGTCTATACCCTGGCGCGATAGAAATTACTACTTATAATTGCAACTGGTTAGAATTTAGAATGAGATGTACTAAGATGATGTCGAGATGTTAAGTGAATCGATGTTCTGTGTCGTAGGTCGACAATTCGTCTCTGACGGGTGAGTCAGAACCTCAGAGCAGAAACGCTGAATTCACCAACAACAATCCACTCGAAACGAAGAACATCGCTTTCTTCTCGACAAACGTCGTCGAAGGTCAGACACACGCACACACACACAAACATACTCACACGTACACACATACACAAACACGTAAGCAAGCACACATACATACACATACATACACACACACGTACATATAACGCACACATACCAGTGTTATTTTAACTGTATAACTACTGGGACAAATGTCCCACAGTTTCAGGATTTGTCAGTATTTTGGTAATTTGTCCCATATACCCTACTTTCAATGTAGTTTCCAATAACAATGAAAGTACTCCATACCAGACTTTGTCCCAGTAGACCAAATCCGTAAAATATGCACTGATGTCACATACACATCCTATTGTTAGCCTCTTATTATAGTTCTACTATAATTATCCGACAATCATATGTACATGTATGACTACTTTAGTCGAACTATTATGTTCATATAATGTTCTTAAAGTCGCATATTGTCCTATTATAGTACTTTCATGTTTAATCCTTATTATCATCATGATACCTAGTCTGGCCTGATTATATTATAATCCTCGGTGTTTAGAGTTTAAATGGCGAGGGAGGTGAGGGGAAGAGGAGGAATCGGGATAGGATTTGTGAAGGAGGGTTTTTTCAGAGAGAAAGACCTGTGGAGAGATCGGAAGAGGTGAGGATTTGGTGAGATGGAAAAGATATTTGCGTATTTATATATGGATGTGGAAACTGTTGTTATAGGTTTTGCCCGTGGGATCGTAATTCGCACGGGTGATCGGACAGTGATGGGTAGAATCGCCAACCTGGCATCAGGCCTTGATACTGGTCGAACGACGTTGGCCAAGGACATGTCCTATCTCGTTAACCTCATCGTAGCATCGGCCTTCATCATGGGAATCATCTTCTTCATCGTCGTCATTCTACTTGGAACGAGCGTATCCAACGCCATCATCTTCCTCATCGGGATCATCATGGGAAACGTTCCGGAGGGACTGCTCGCCACCGTCACGGTAGGCTATACGTTCACTAGACACGATCCAAGATGTGCTTGGTAAGATTATGCAATTTCTACCGTCATATTGTCTCAATGTTTCAATGTTACTTACTGCGGTTTGTCAATGAACTTCTCAATAAGCACGGATATTATAATGTTTCTCCGACGCTTATGCAAGGAAAGCCTCAAAACGTAGCATTGGCTTCAAACATTGGCTTCAAACATCTGCATATCTAACTGATTGTGCGACTGACTAACCGAGTCTCAGATTCACATTTATATGTGTTAATACTTAGCAATAACAATGATGATGGTGCTGATGATGATGATGCTCATCATGATGCTGCACCTCTGAGTGGTTTCTTGATGAGGCGCTATGATAATTCTCGGAATGATTAATGAATGATTATGATGATGATGATTATGATTACGACGATTATTACGATTGATTGATGCTGATGCTGTTATTGATGATGATGATGATGATGATGATGATGATGATGATGATGATGATGATGACGACGATGATGATGACGATGACGATGACGATGATGATGATGATGATGATGATGATGATGATGATGATGATGATGATGATGATGATGATGAAAGTGAACTGATGCGTGCTAGGTGATGTTGACGCTGACTGCTAAGCGGATGGCGAAGAAGAACTGTCTCGTCAAGAACCTCGAATGCGTCGAGACCCTCGGATCGACTTCCGTCATCTGTTCGGATAAGACAGGGACCCTGACGCAGAACCGGATGACGGTCTCTCACCTGTGGTTCAACGACGAAATCTTCGAGGCAGACACAACGGATGCCCAGCTGAGTAGGGGCGCTATATAAACAACGATCTGCTACTTTAAATGTTACTGATCACGAGAGAGAGAGAGAGACGGATAGACAGACAGAGAGACAGAGACAGAGAGACAGAGGGAGAGACAGACCAGAGAGAAGAAGCAGGACAGTTGCGAACAGCGGGTTTCGTTCAGGAAGAGCAAACCTGGAAGGCTTAGGATTGGCTGGATTAAGGTAGGAATTCTAATCGTCATCGTGATCTTATATGATTCTAAGTGATCGTCTGTAATCTATATACAGCGCAGTGGCGTAACAGCCATATAACGAGGGTGGACAAAGTCCAGGGGCCCCCGATGTCCAAAGGGCCCCCAAACTTTTAAAACTGAAAAATTTAATGCACTTTTGTCCGTTTTTCTGTGACAATAATTATTAGGGAAAAGTCACATTATGTCAATAATGCTGTTCAGTTACATGATGTGAAAAAACCTCTAGCGAATTTCATAATTTTAATATTGACGACTTAACACAACAAAAGTTTTAAGTGTTTTAGAAGACGTTTAGTCTGTTTTAAAACCACTGAAATTTAACTTTGAACATAGGCACCTACTTAATTTTATCCATTTTAGCCCAATTTTCCTAGCTTCCTGTTAAAAGCTGTGATTGTGCCCACTGAGACAGTAGCCTACAATCATCCAAACCATTCCACAAGTCTACAGCTCTTGACGAAATTCTGTTCTAATGATCTGTTCAGCTTCTTAAATGCCGAAAGGGACTTGATAGACACATTTGCGAACAGAAAGAACAGCCAAATTCGTGAGGAACTACAGACTATTATACAGTCAGACATGTTCACTACATTACTGTGTAAGCATTGGTGACTCTTTCAGCTTACTGTGCACTGTTTTGATAACAGTTGTACTATATTCGTTCGTAATGACATTTAACATAAGAGAGCGCCTAAGGGCTGTTAAAGAAAGCCACTGTTTTGTTTGTTTTTTTAACCCAATAAACCAATAAAACGCAAATTTCGGTTTTTGGGTTTTTAACAAATTTTAAATTAGAAATGAGAAAATGTGCGTCTCTTCAACTATCTTGGCAATTGCTGTATGGTCGTTGTTAATCTTGTTTTATGATATTCTACGGTTCTACTGTTTCAGTTAATGTCATTTATATGCACCTGATTATTTGAACGGCATTAAGCCATTTTTATGAGTTTTATGAGATCAAATAGGAAATCTTAAAAAACAAAAACAAGAAAAAACCCAAAAAATAAAAAAAAACAAAAACCCCAGAAACAACTTTTCATTTTGAAAAAACTTGGTTTCAGCTTCACCCCTGCTCTGAGTATATATCTGAAATGGCGCTATAATTATAAATGTTCAATTATTTACGTACATACATGTAGATACATGCCTATCTTACCCCAAGCTTAGAATGTCCAAGGGCCCCCGGCTAGGTTGTTACGTTATAGATACAGCGCCTGTTCAAGAAAGCCAATCAGAGTTGCTGACAGTTAGGAGCCTCTGGTGTGTTCGGTGTTGGATGCATGTTCTCGAGGTTGAACATAATTATGTAGCCTACGTGGTCGTTGTAGCTCGTCTTTATCACCGAGAGAATCCGACGTGGATCTGTCTGTCGAGAGTCGCGATGCTCTGCAACCGAGCCGAGTTCAAACAGGGTCAAGGACACCTGCCAATCATGAAAAGGTCATAACCTGTGACCTATCACGTTCTTTGCTCTATTGCAAATGACGTTTTTCCTTTTTGTTTCGCTTTTACCGTTTTTAACAACTATGATATTTAACTTCCATGCCGTTTGCATGTAGTCCTATATTTAAATGAATCTGACTTTTGTATTAATTGTGTGTCTCTGTGCCTTTTATTTAGATTAATCACTGTCTGTCTTTCATTCTATCTATCTATTCTAGGTTATGACTTTGATATTATAAATATTGATATATCCGAATTAGATTTCTTTGCAGTTTACATAATTTTAGTCAACCTATATTTTAAATCCTGAATCAGTAAGACAGAGAGGCAGTATTAATTGTTATTATCATATTACTATCATTGTTAATTATTATTATTAATATTTTATTGACAATAAGTGATTAATTAACAGATACAGGGAGAGAGAGCAGAACGAACAGATACAGGGATAGAGTTCCAAAATCTAGGTTCAGCAGTGTTAAATCTCGTTCACCATGAACAGTTCTATTCGAAGGTGACTTCATGTTCTTCGATTTTTCGTTTATCAGTGAAAATTGTCTGTTGAAATTTGTGAATCAGTTAAAGGCGAAAATGATATCTTCTGGGTGGGTGATTTGCAGGGAGTGCGCAGGCGATGCTTCGGAGACTGCTCTGCTCAAGTGCTGTGAACTAAGCGTTGGCAACGTCACCGAATACAGACGACAGAACCGCAAAGTGGCCGAAATACCATTCAACTCGACCACAAAGTTCCAGGTCAGTCAACGATTCATAGCAAAAGACTCATTTGTTGTTGTTGTTAGTTGCTATTTAACGACGCTGTTTCATAACCAAAATGATTTGTGTCGCCCTCCTTCTTTCTCCAGGATTGGGACTGGCACTATCACAGGTAGCCTAAGGCAGTGGCAGAGTTATTTTAACAATCGTTGTAAGCCATGATTTAAATTAGTTGAAGGCGTCATATTTTAGCGCTACATCCCACCAGCAATGGCTTAAATCTATCTCTTCAAGTGCTTCTTGGGTTTTTATTACCTCTTGATATAAAGTCTCAAATCGACATACACCACTTGACCAGACTTCCCTACGGGATTTTGCCTTCGACTTAGATTTCAGTTGGTTCTGAGACCTTTCAAAAAGACACAGATGTACAGATAAATCGATGAGTAATGAATAACGTTAATACATAGAAGAAAGAAGATTGAGGCTCTGTTATTTCCAGGTGTCTATTCACGAGGTGGAAACGGACCATGGACCTGGTCACCTGCTGGTCATGAAAGGCGCTCCTGAACGAATCATCGAACGCTGTGGCTCCATTCTTATCAATGGAGAGGAACTTCCAATGACGGACGCCTGGAGAAACGCATTCCAGACCGCCTACGTTGAACTTGGCGCCATGGGAGAGCGCGTCCTCGGCTTCTGTGACCTCGTCCTTCCTCTCGATCAGTTCCCCATCGGGTTCGACTTCGACGTCGAAGCTGAGAACTTCCCGTTGTCTGGTCTACGATTCGTCGGTATCATGTCGCTGATTGACCCCCCGAGACCGAATGTTCCGGAGGCGGTGGCCAAATGCCGTGATGCGGGCATCAAGGTCGTCATGGTGACCGGCGACCACCCGATCACCGCCAAGGCCATTGCCAAGGCCGTCGGAATCATCTCGCCCGGAAGTGAAACGGTGGAGGACATTGCCCTCAGAATGGGAATACCTGTTGACCAAGTGGACCCCAGGTAACAGCACAGCATAACATGGAGCATAGCATAATATGACACAGCAGAGAACAGCATAACACAATTTAACATAACGTAGCACAACATAGCAAAACATAGCATATCATAACATATCATAACTAACAAAACATAATTCGCATAGCTTCATATGATACAACATAGAATAACAGTATAGCATAGCATTGCATAATAATTATTATCGTAACATCACATAACATAAAAAAAACAAAGCATAGTAACTTCGCAACAAGTACTCATTTTACCAGTTTTTGTTCATTTTATAAGTTGCAGTTTTGTCTCAAATATTTTTTTATAACAAAAACTGCAGGCAGCATTTTAAAGGTCATTCTCATTACATCGTTGATATAATTTTATAGGTTCAACAGATTGCAGCATACGACAGGCTGTTTGTTTGTCAGAGTAAGTTAATTATTTGATTGATTGATTGATTGATTTGATTGATTGGTTGGTGATTGGTCTGTTGTTCCTTTCCTTTCCTTTAGGGAAACAAAGGCAGCCGTGGTTCACGGGTCTGACCTGAAGGAGATGACAGAAAATGACCTTGATAAGTTGCTCGCTTTCTATCCGGAGATAGTCTTTGCCAGAACCTCACCTCAGCAGAAGTTGCTCATCGTCGAAGGATGTCAGCGTCTGAAGCAGATAGTGGCCGTCACTGGGGATGGAGTCAACGATTCACCCGCTCTCAAGAAGTCAGACATCGGTAACTGGACCAATAGCTCGGCATTTGTAAATGTAGACGTTTCTCTAATAGCGACCCTAGTATGACCTCAATGACCCTGCTCAATCAGAGGGAAGGTCATTCCAAATGGAACCCACTACAGCAAATGTAAATGTAATGCCGATTTCAGTGAATTGATCGGATGTGATGCTTCACCACCGCTGCCCGTTTCAATTGGTATTTGCACATTATTACGACTGGAGAGAGACAGACAGAAGACATAGACAGAGGAACAGAGCAACAAACAGACTGTCGTTCAGGACAGACAGACAGAGACAGACAGGGAGACTAGGAGACAGACAGAGAAAGAGACGTTACTGAGTTGTCTTTGTTTTCTATTTGCCAGGCATCGCAATGGGAATAACTGGATCAGATGTGAGTAAACAGGCAGCTGATATGATACTCATGGATGACAACTTCGCTTCTATTGTAACTGGAATCGAGGAGGGTAATTACCACTTACCTGATCCCTTACCTCTAATTTACCATGCTCCTTCTATTGTAACTGGAATCGAGGAGGGTAATTACCACTTACCTGATCCCTTACCTCTAACTTACCATGCTCCTCTTACATCTGACTTTAATAATCGAAACTCAGTGACCCTATCACCAAGACAAACCTGGTAAATTTCTGAGTTACTACGATACGGTACTGATAATGTTGCAATTGTAATGATGACGAAAATTGATGACGAAATCCAATGAAGAAAACTGTTTATGAGGAGGAGGAATCCGCGGCTGGTGGTGGTGGTGGTAATGCTGGTGTTGATGATGCTATTGCGTATGGCTATTATGATGATGATGATGATGATGATGATGATGATGATGATGATGATGATGATGATGATGATGATGATGATGATGATGATGATGATGATGATGATGATGATGATGATGATGATGATGATGATGATGATGATGATGATGATGATGATGATGATGATGATGATGATGATGATGATGATGATGATGATGATGATGATGATGCATATGTTGGTTGTAGGTCGGTTAATCTTTGACAATCTGAAGAAGACAATCAGTTACACAGTTGCTCACATGCTCCCTGAGTTAGCTCCATTCATCCTCTACATGGTTGCTGCTATACCGTTGGCTGCTGGTACTATCACCCTCCTCTTCATCGACCTTGGCACTGACATCATCCCAGCCATCACCCTTGCATACGAGAAAGCAGAGAACGATATCATGCGAAGAAAGCCACGCAACCACGAAACGGAAAAGCTCATCACGCTCGGGTAACTATAGCTAACTGGGTCACGTTTGAGTAATCATGCATCTAGGTCACGTTTTGGGTGATTATGGATGTAGGTCACGTTTGGATGATTATGGATCTATGTCATGCTCAGATAATTGTGGTATCTGGTTCACACTTAGGTAATAATAATAATAATCTTCGTTTAATTTCCAACTGACACAAACGCAGGATGATTACAAATCAGTATGAACTGATGATCACAAGTTAGTACAGGAGTCGAATTTTACTCATACGGCAGCCATGCAAGGCGCCCTTCACGTCCTACATCTCATTTTACCAACGCGCCATCTCGCAAAGGATAGGCTGAGTGGACTTTTGGGAGGGTACGGGAAGCGATCCCGCTACCTACTGCTCTTCACTCCAGTGATGTTACCACTACACTTGTGGTAATTAAGGCATCTTGGTCGCACTTGAATAATCGTGCTTGAAGTCACAATTGGACAATAATATGGAATCAGAGTTACGCTTGAGTAATTATATCATGGTTAGACTACACTTAGGTAATTGTGAGGGCAGGCATCAGGGCCAAGCTGGGCTTAATAATGAAAATGAGTTTACACAGAATATCGCGAGATATATATTGCGTCTTTAAGAATCTTTTAGAAACAATTGATAATACAATGCAATACAAAATGTAATTTGATAATGCCGTCTTTAGAAAGTGCTGAAGTGTACATTGAAGCTTGGGAACCATTAAGAACCATAAGTAGACTGAAGGAGGTAAGTTTTCAGGTTAGAGCGAAAGGCTGTCTCGCTTAGATAGTAGCGAACACGAGGAAGAGTAGAGAGTTATAGATGCAAGGACTAAGGGCAACTGTGAATGAACTTACCTCTTCCACGCCGGCCAAAGACAAGACGTGTACCAGGAACAACATAGTTTTCAAGCAGATGATTGTATCGCTGGTGTGTCGTAGGACGGTTGGTCTGGCGTGTCTTCAGATCGGAATGATTGAGTCGTGCGCTGGAATGTTCGTCTTCTTCGTCGTCTTTGCTCAGCATGGATTCTGGCCTCTCTCCCTGTTCGGACTTCAGACTGAATGGGAGAACCCAGCCAACAATCGCCTGGTGGACGGGTACGGTCAGGAATGGGTCAGTGATCATTCACTTACTCACTGTGATTACCATAATCAACAACAGCATAGCCTAGCATTTTCAGCATCAGGAGCATAGTCAGCGTAGTCATCATCATCATCATCATCATCATCATCATCATCATCATCATCATCATCATCATCATCATCATCATAGCCTGCACCTGAAGCCAACAACTGTAATTCTTCCCTCACGTTCTTCCCCTCTTGTTCTTTTTCAGTGTTCTACCACTAGCTAGGTATTAGAATCCCTCTTATCTTGAACTCCTTTTATCTTTATTTATGTATTGTCCGATTTCTCAAGAGCCAAGGAGTTTGTCAAGGATCGGTGTAAATGCTCTAAATCCATGTCAGGTGCTATTATTTGCTGGATATTGGAAGATAGGCGACAAATAAGTTTAACTGTGCAGTTGGGCCTTGTATATAGTTAAACTTTTCGCAAGCTGTTTCTTGATACTTAGAGTGGTCACTCCTTATGTCTGTCTGTTTGTCATTCGTCGATGGTTTGCAGTTGAACTATGTATGATGTCTGTTTCGTAGACGTATGCTCAGAGGAAGTTGGTGGAGTTTTCGAGTTATACGGCGTTCCTTGGGGCCACTATGGTCGTTCAATGGGCCAACATGATCTCCTGCAAGACGAGAAGAAACTCAATCATCGAACAGGGAATGCTGTAAGTTCACCCAAATGTCCATCCGCCGCTTTCAATTATAATTGTAATTAGTTACTTCTACAGCAGCGATTTTCAAATTTAAACAAATTTATTGTACCACGAGGTAAAAAATTAGAATGTCGGTGTACCACCAGCAAAGGTCAGATCAAAACAAGAGGCGAGCGCGAAGTCCCCTTGCAATTAATAATTATTAGGGAAGACATAGAAAAGTTACCGTAAAGAAGAAGGGGAACATGGTAGAAACGTAAAATATCAAAGAAAGCTGGGCATAAACTAAAAGAAAATTTGAAACTTTTCAAGTACCACTTAGCGACACCTGGCGTACCATCCACCGTTTGAAAACCGCTGTTTTACAGTATCAGTGTCTGCTACATAACAGTTCACAAGGCATCAACCGATGGCGCACGAAAACCAAACAGAAAGGTCTTAGTCACGGGATATGAGAAACAATTGATAGTTCGCGTTGAATGATGCCATAAAGTTGAGATTTAAGATTTTACGTAGTGAGTTCATCAGCTTTGGACTTATGCAACTACAGAAAATAGGCGGGTGTTAGTCCCACAAATGAGAGATAATTAATTTCTTTCATTTCATACTGGTTTCATACCGATGCATTTGTCCGTTCGTATTAAAATATCATTGTATAAAGACATCTATGAAGCATTCCATGACTATTACAGAACATAAGAACTTTCCGTTTACTTTAAGTCCTGAATTACATCAGTGCCAAATTCCTCTGCTTTGTTACTGCTTCGTGTTCAAAAACTAATTTTCTTCCCGTTATTTTAAACGTTTGAAGTGGATGTGTGATTGTCTGATGATTCTGCCGAAATTGATGCTGATGCTACGTATACTATCTCTGTTGTGATCGTTTTGTGTCTTTGTAGCAATCATCAGCTGCATCTTGGATTGTGTTTCGAGTCGCTCTTCTTCTTATGCATCGCTTTCATCCCTGGCATGCAGGGCGGTCTTGAGATGTGCTCCATACAGTAAGTCCTCTCACCTCACCTACGTCTTATAACGCACATCCAGATGCCAAACGGTGGTCCATCGCTAACGCACTTGGTCATGGACCATGCGGTTCCCGGTTCCATTCCATGTATGTAACGAGACCATAGTCATTGTTTGCGCAAAAGTGTCTCTATCACGAAGCAGACATCTATTTAGTAGCGCTGCAAGAAGCCCTCTCTGTATCAGTCTGTCTTGTATCTATCTGTCCTTCTATCTATCCGCGTCTGTCTATCTATTCATCCATCTATCTATCTATCTATCTCCATCCATCCATCAATCTATCCATCCATCCATCTCCATCCATCCATCCATCCATCCCATCCATCATCCATCCATCCATCCATCCATCCATCCATTCATCCATCCATCCATCCATCCATCCATCTATCGATCTATTCCTGTGATCCTGTCCCCTCTCTCTCTTTCTCTCTCTCTCTGTCTGATCTCTCTCTGTCTCTTCTCTCTGTCTGTCTCTCTCTCTCTCTCTCTTTCTGTATTCTGTCTGACTTTCTATCTATCTGAGTCTGTATGTCTCTGAGTCCATGTGTCTGTCTGTTGCCTAACGTCTTCATTCGAAATTCAATTCTCTCGAAATTTTTACTCTTGTCTCCTCTGTCTTTCGTCTATATCCGAGTCTGTCTTATCCGAGTTTACCATCATCGACCATATCGCACTTAATTAAGAAGATGGGAAGTAAGCGGAAAGTCCTGCCAGGCTGATGCGCTGGCCCCATTAGGTCCAAGGACCGTGTGATTCTCCGTTGCCGCCGGATCAAGGGCCGAGTGAAGGAAACGGCTGCCTCCCCTGCGTTCCATATGGGATATAATATGGGAGAATTACTTCTCTACTCACATTTAGATATGAAATATGCATTATGTGTATTCGAAAACAATTAATATAGCGTCTTCGTAAAGCTCTGCATTCTTTGGTATAAAACAAATGCGTTTCAATGTGGCTTTAAGTCTTTTGCCGAGCTGAGTCAAATGCAGGTGTATGATGATAACTGCTTCAAAAGCAAATGGACCAAAACTGGGGGGCCCGATAGCGCATTGGATAACATCTGGCGTAGAGAGCGAGAGGTACCGAGTTCGAGCCCCGTAGACGGATGTGCTTTGTGTTTGCAGGTTGTCTGTTCTGTTGGTAGTTAAAATGTATGTCTTCTGTCATTTGCGTTCTTGTGAATTGTTTCAATTGCATAACTGTAAACTGTACCGGTTGCGATCGTGTCAACTGGATTGTTTCAATAAAGGAAGAGTCAATTATTATTATTATTATTATTATTTCGTGTATTATTATTATTATTATTATTATTATTTATTATTATTATTATTATTATTATTATTATTATTATATTATTATTATTATTATTATTATTATTAACTGATTAGGAACCTTTTAGTGCAGTTTCCTAAGTTTCCTAAAGGTTGTACTTCTCAAACATATAATTGGTTCCTCCTAGTGATGTTTCCTAACGGTTTTCAAACAACTCAGGGCTCAGAGGTTAAAATATTCTCAGCATAGAATTTTAAATCGCTTAAAATCTGACGAAAAAAATTAAACTGAATCTAAATCTTTCATTCGAGTAGAGCCTGTTTCTACTGGCGCTATAAAAATTGCTTTCGTTTGTTTTCATATTCAATGGTTGTTTATTTTTGCGCAGCTGGAGTTGGTTAGTGGCTGCCATGCCATTTGCCCTACTCATCCTCTTCTACTCCGAAGCGCGTAAGCTGATAGCGCGGTTCTATCCTGGAGGATGGGTCGAACAAGAGCTCGTGATCTAGACGACTGGTCTGCAGCGCCAACTGCGGACCAGAATTAGTTGCTTTTAAAAATGTCATCTTTGAACTCGGTCAAATATCTTAGTTGGGATGTCTAATTGCCTGCAGATTCAAAAAGTCTGCATCGTACAGTACGAGGTCACGTAGGAATGAATTATTTAGATTTGATGGAAGTCAAAGACTATTTTCTGGAGATGATTTCATGTACTTAGGTTTGAAGAACAAGCGTAAGTACGAGTACTTTAAAACTGTACTCGATTTGTACTCGAGTACAATTACCAAGTACAATATCTCTTCAGTTTTGAATGAACTGTATTATTACCGCTAATTTACTACTGCAACTTCTAAACTGTATTATAACCGCTAATTTACTACTGCAATTTCTAAACTGCAAATTACATCGCTTATTGGTGCCCACGAGAAACGATTTATTTTTAAAGACTATTGAGATATTTTAGACTTTGATACTTCGTCAGTCGGTAACTTGGTATTTGCCGACAGTCATTTCGACAAGTTTCAAAATCGGTGCCAATGTTTATAGGGCATTGAATTTTGAGAGCTGCAATTACCTGTGACAATGCTTTACCGTTCAAACATTTCAACAAATCATCCGATCATCCTTGTTTGGTCGTACTTTGAAGTAAAACTGTTCTTTAGTCACTCGCCTAGATCTTCGAACTCTCTCCTCATATCGTAATCGTAAACCCTAAATTTCTAAAGCGCCACTTGACATGTCTTGTCGGCTAAGCGTAGGGCCCCAGCTTATTCACGAGCGAATCAAACGGATTGTCCAAAGGGGTAGTAGAAAGGATGGCCGAGTCTGTTCTGCGATTGACGCAGGAGTTGGACGATCCGAGCCACTGAGCCAGAGGAATAACGATCTGCTGGAGAACGTTAAACTCTAGGCCATCGTGGACGAGGGTTGGACCGAAGAAGATCCTCATGGTGACGGCGTAGAGTGGCAGCCATGAGAGAGCGAAGAGGACGACGACGACGATCAACATCTTCAGGACCTTGACCTTTGACCTGTGGATGACCGCTGAGCTGGTCGTCGTCGCCAGGGAGTCACGGTGCCAGACGCGGAAGCAGACGAGGGCGTAGAAAACGGAGATGAGAAGGAGAGGCACGGCATAGCAGGTGAGGAAGATCACTCCGAGGAAGTAGCTCTTCTTCAGGGTCTCCGACGGCCACTCCTCATGGCAGACGAACACCGTCTGGAGCGGAGTCGTATACGCGTCCAAACGGAAGAAGACCAACCAAGGAACCACGATGGCCACCGCGCATGCCCAGATGAAGGCAATGACCAGGCGCGCCACCTTACGAGTCATGCGGAACTCCAACACGTGACAGATCGCCAGATATCTATTAATAGAAACCAAGGCATTCTATTAATGGCTAGATATATAGACAGTTAGACACACATAGCCACATACACATAATTTCATTTTATTTGTTAGCCAAACTGAGGAAGAGTAAACAGATCGAATAATAATTACTGAATCGATTAATCCACTCTGGCTACTCAGGGTCCAAAAAGGGGTCACTGACCCCGCTATTAGGGCCACCTCGTTGTGTAGTAGTAGGCCTACAACATGGTGAGGGCAGCCGAACTTCTATAGGGCCTAATCATATCAACAATTCAAAAGAGGAAACTATATAAACTTAACTAAAGACTCGACATCGCATCTGGAAATTATGGCTATTAAACTTCTGTGAACACTTGAATCATCTCCTAAAGTTTACTTCTGTCCCTCAAATACAAACGAGCGCAGCTTAAGTTTTAAAGACCAAAGTTGGGTTGCTGACGAAATGATAGGGGTATCTTATTCCATAATTTGGTCCTGGTACCTTGTAGAGAATACGTACATGTAATGTAATGTACCGTAATGTAATGTAACAACACATTTGTAAAGCGACATTTAATAGTCTCTCAGACGCGCTCAATACGTGGCCATCGAACTGCTGATAAAGAGAGTCTTTAAAGAGTCTAAAGAAAACCATAATAGTGGCATGCATGCATTAATAGCACGGACAGAAGGTGGAAGGAAGAGCAGGGTACAATCAAGTCATTTTGTGAGGCAGACCGGAGCGCCCGCCGACCAGACTGAGTGCCAACTGGAACCCATAGTTCGGCAATGAAGTCCGGAACAGTGCCAGTCATAGCCTTCCAAACCAGCGCAGCGATCTTGAATTGCACACGATCAGCAACTGGAAGCCAGTGGAGCTCACGTCGCATGCATAGTCGGATATGTGTGAATATTTCGGCAGATCAGACAGAAGTCTGGCTGCTACATGTACATTATAAAAGAGCTGAAGTTGATGAAGACGGAACTCAGGAAGGCTCAGGATGATCCCGTTACAGTGGTCAAGGCGTGTGATAACGAAGAGTATACTAGCACAGTGCTGTGCTCAGCGACAGCGCTTGCCGTATCACTCCCATCTGCCTGAGCCCTTAGTAAGCCTGGAGATGTACCGCACATGATCGGCCATCGTTAGCCGAATAGACGGGTATTTCTATGCGCATAAAGTTTGTGATAAGAAGTTGTATTTTTGTCTAGTACGAAATAAGGTCTTTAATGCTTTTGAACACTGGAGGCAACAGTCTGCGATAAATGACCGCATAATCTGGTCGATTTTTACTAGTTTAAGTTCAAGGAATTTCTGCTTCGTATCAGGTCCATGATAGGGGATTCTCGCTATATATATCGAGCTGCACGTTTGTGCAGGATTAGGCCTACTATATTTTTGAGGCTTGTTTTGTATGTGGAGGTCCAGACTAAATCACAATAGGTTAGATAGGGATATGTTTAAGGGTGTAATAATTATAATGTAGTGCGTACCTAGAGTGGTATTAACTGCATACAAAGTTTAACGTGCATACTTGCGATCGTATGTATAAATATACAAAATGCACATCCATTCATACATGCACACAAACACATGCGTTATATACATGCATAGTCACATGCATACATACATACATATATGCATACCTTGTTGGAAGGTCCATTAAAATTATCTAGAACACTAGAAAGGCTCTTAGAGGTATGATAAAACACAATTTATTATTTACACAGAGAAACATATACGACCTTCACTTCAGAAGTCCAATCGTCCTCTTCAACGCAAACAAAACGGTCGAACAATCGATAAAACCCTTAGCTACTTCAGCACAGAAACAACGTACGCAAGGGTTTCACCGAAACGTAATTACATAATTATATACCTTAAAACAAGCAATCTGCTGTTGTTCTTCGTACAACTGAGACTTGGCTTTTCTTAACAAGACGACCTCGGCAGGCCAAACGACAAAACGCCAAGCTCTCTTAACAACGACCGAATACAAAGTCAAGCTGAAACTGGATGTAAATGTAATGTAATGTAACAAGATATTTATAAAGCGCCACTTAAGAGTCTCTCAGAAGCGCTCAGCACAATGTCATGGCTATCAAAAAGCTTAAAAGTGCGTCTTTAAGAGTCTAGACAGTCTAGAGAAAGCCAAATAGCCATAGGCAGCATTAGTGGCACGAACAGAGGGCGAAAGAGCATTCCAGATCCGTGGCGCCGCAATCGAAAAGTTCCGACGATCACGGGTGGTGGCTCGAAAGCAGGGTACAATTAAGTCATTTCGCGAGGCAGACCGGAGCGCCCGCCGACCGATTTTGAGTGCCAGTTGGAAGGCTCAGTTCGGCAATGTAGTCCGGAGAGGTGCCAGTCGTGGCCTTCCAAACCAGGGTAGCAAGTTTGAATTGCAGCCGATCAGCGACTGGAAGCCAGTGGAGCTCACGTCGCACGTAGTGGGATATGTATGAATATTTCGGCAGGTCATCCATAAGTCTGGATGCTGCATTCTGAACGAACTCAAGTTGATGAAGACGGAACTCAGGAAGTCCGAGGAGGACCCCGTTACAGTAGTCAAGCCGTGTGAGACCGAAAGAGTCTACTTGCACAGTCGCAGCGCTCACCGACAGCGTCCACTACGATCTGCCTGAGCTCATAGTAACTAGTCCTGGAGATGCCTGACACATGATCGGCCACCGTAAGCCCAGCATCAAGAAGCACCCCCACAGTCCCTCACCACCTCGGATGACTGACCACTAAGGGATGCCGATGCAAGGATGGACAGACAGGTCAGACAGGCAGAGAGGGGAGACAGAGAGACAGAAAACACGTTCTCGTTGCCGATGTTTATTCAGTAGATGATACCTGCTCGGACTCCGTGTCCCATTTGACAAACGGGACAGGAGTCCGGCCAAGGTGCTAGATCCCGATCTCTCCGCTTCTCTGCCTCAATGGCTACCATTTATATAGCTCTAAATACCCATCCTTCTTACAAACTCACCATAAACTTCACCTCTTTCTCTCTCCACAGGTCTTTCACTCATAACTGAAAACACTGTGTTGTTTTACAAATAATATCCCGATTTCTTATCTTCCCCTCTTCCCCTCACCTCCCTCGTCGTTTCATCTTTAGTAAACATCATCCACCTTAGTCGTCTGACTGTCTGCCTGCCTGACTCTCCGGATCTTGACCCTCTGTCTATCCATTTTGTTTTGAATGAGCGCTGTGAATTCCCGCGACTTCGCTTTCGTTGGCGCTGTATAAATATCGAGATTACGACTACGATTACACGGCGTCAGACAATCTGTCTTCAGGCGCTCAGACTGAAGGAAAGATGATTGCAACGAACAGTCGACGTGGATCGGAATGCAGCTTATAGGCATAACCCATACACACATACACATGCATACATACATACATACATACATGCATACATAGATATGCATAGACAAATGCGAACAGTGAGCATATTAAAAGGAAGATAGCGAACCTGTCGAAAGAAATAGCGGCCAGAGTGCTGACGGAAGCACTCACGGAAACTCCTTGGAGAAATGGAGTCAGTTTGCACATCAGAGCTCCAAAGTGCCAACCTAAAACAGATAGAATAATTATCAAGGAGCCTGTCTCTGTCTCCGCCTGTCTGTCTCTATCTGTATGTCTGTCTCTCTCTACCTCTGTCTCTGTCTCTGTCTGTCTGTCTCTCTCTCATTCTTTTTTCTTCTCTGTCTGTCTGACAGTCTATCTACGAATAGACTATCGTCATAACATTCGTCTACACTCTACAATACACTTCAATCTTCCAAGCCCTCCTATCTCCGTATCTCCGTCAGTTGTTTACGGTCTGTCTGTCTGTCTGTCTATGTCTGTCTGTCTGTCTGTCTCTGTCTGTCTGTCTGTCTGTCTGTCTCTCTCTCTCTCTCTCTCTCTCTCTCTCTCTCTCTCTCTCTCTCTCTCTCTCTCTCTCTGCGTCTGTACGTTCTCCTCCGTCACTTGTGTCATTTCGTTATCAACCGAGTACTTACATCCTTCATATTACTTATCCGCCAAATGCTGCCTTTCTCTCTTCGCAGACTGATCTTCTGTTTTTCGGTCTGCATAATTATGACTTGGTTTTGGTGAGCCATCGGTTGATGCCTTGTGCGCTAAACACCGCCATTGTAGAAGTAATCACAATAAGATTTATCGGCGATCAATTCATCCGTTCATTAATCTATTCATTTGTTTATTCGTTCATTCCTTCATTCGTTCATGCCTTTGTTCAGTTGAACTCTGCGTTTTTTCTTCCGGGTGTCAGAAACATACAGATGAATAGAAATAGGAGCATAAAGAGGGAATGACGGAAAGACGGAAGGATGGAAAGGAAGAAGGAAAGATCAAATGATGGATGGAAAAAAGGAAGAATGGTCGAAATTTGAACTGAAGAAGAGTTAGAACCTTACGGATGTGGTGGAAACAATACGTCACTTGATTTGCCTCTTAACCTTTGATCTTCGCAAGATGCAACAATGCAACTGATTACAGGAAGAGGAAACTCCGTCTGTCCACTCCCAGAATGCAATTCTGCCGGAAGCGGCAGTGACGTCGTTGTTCCAATGATGTCGCTGTATGTCCGGCGATCCGTAGCATCCGGTAATTGAGTATCGACTCACGATCAATCTCGTTTAAGTCTCGCGCCACGAGAACCGGAATTGACCGGAAACTACCGGAAGGGCAATTAAGCATCGACTCAGAACGCTAAAGGAAAAGATGACCATATAGGAACTCTGCTACATGTGTCGTCTCTGCCTGTCTGTCTGTCTTTTTGTCTGTCTGTGTGTCTGTTTGTCTGTCTTTCTGTCTGTCTGTTTGACAATTTACTCCATGTATGTCCGTGTCTGCTTACTTGGTTCTTTTTTTTCTGTCTGGCTGTCTGCCTGCTTTTTTCTTCTGTTTGTCTGTCTGTCTGTTTGTCTGTCCGTCGGTGATCTTGTTTACCATTTGTGCATCTTTCGAATGTCCATGTAATGTTGTAAGTCGTTCGTTCATCTGGATATTCCTCTCGTCACAGAGGATGACATCATCTGCTCCCTTGTGTCTTCAATGGTCGGCGTAGGGGAAGGGAGGAGGATCTGGTCCAGTATTCTGTGTCGAATGGGAGAGAAGAGAGGCAGATAATGAGTCAGAGAAGATTGAGAGATAGAGAATTAGAGAGAGGCAGACAGAGAGGGAAATAGATAGAGACAGAGACAGAGAGATTGAGAGAAACACAGAGAGAGACGAGGGAAGGTGCGTCCAAAACCCTCATTCAACCGAATGTGAATTACTTAAATAGCTGCTGTTAGGCGTGCAGTGAGCAAGGAGACCATTTGACGGGAAGGAGTGACTGTCTTGTGACCATTTCCCTCTTTCGTAACCGCTCCTTCTCATCACCTCCTTATTCCTCTCTTCTTCTCCTCAATTTCCTCTTCCTCTTCCTCTTTCTCCCTCCACTTTGTATTCTACGTAAATCAATTGCTGGGCCATCTCATCCTCATACAATCACACGCACATACGCACACAGTCTCCTGTCCAGACACTGACAGCATGTGGATAATTCCATTTTTATCCAGACCTATCCTGGATGTTTACTGTGCAATGACAAGTCCTTCAGAATATCACACGCAACACCATCCACAGGAGCAGGAGGAGCAGGAGGAGCAGGAGGAGGAGCAGGAGGAGCAGGAGGAGGAGCAGAAGGAGAAGGAGCAGGAGGAGGAGGAAGAGGAGGAGCAGGAAGAAGAGGAGACTCCACTCAGAAACTGTCCCGCATGTACTGTTGACCGATACGACGAATAAATCCATCAGATGTCGCACATGCATACGAATATTATAATTATATATATACCCATATTATATTATATTATATATCATTTATCATACATCTCATATAATCTCACATAAATAATTCAAATATTTAAATGTCTGTCTGAATGGAAATGATATTTAGAAGTGAAAATAGTTGCTTTGCCCGTGTAGCCTATTTGAATTTAATTACCTGTGATTCAGCGGCTGCCCCTTTTAGCATTTGAATTAAATGCTCTCCTGGTAAGCGGCTTCGCATTTGAATTTAATATTCGCTAACTTAGCGGTTGCGCCACCAATCGCTTCCGTGTAGCTTTAACATAACCCATCCTCGCCGCTTGATAGGTTTTAAAATCAACTAAAAATGTCCATATATCGGAACTGAAAATAAATTTTGAGATGCAGATAAATTTTGGGTTGAGATAGAAATTCGGATGAGAACGTTCGTTAAAAATTTCGCATGGCTAAAGTGTTGCATTGGCGAGTTTTTAGTTGAGTTCACTTAGAAATTCGTCAGTTTCTTATTAGAAATTAACGGGCATCGTCTTTGGCTGCGAGAAAACGGGCTTGACCTAGATTTTAATTCGTTTGAATAAATGACCACTTCGAAATTAAAAATGCCCATATATCGGAATGTAAAGTAAATTGTGAGTTGAAAAAAGTAGGCCTACCCTTGACCTTCAAATTCGCAAAAGAACGTTTTGTAAAATTTTCATATCGCCAGAGCGTTCCGTTCGCGAGCCTTTGTTGGGAGAAATGGACAAACTTTTAGACTAATAGTATACTGTAGATATCTGATACATAATATATATATATATATCTCATATATGTATCAGATATATCTCGTATATAATTATGTGCATATGTATGTATAGTTTATATGACACCCGGTTCTTAGCGCACGTGACAAAAGCGCGCTGTCAAAACGTCAAAACAACGCACAAGATAAATGCACAAATGCGCGCCAACAATAGCGCGCATACATCGAGACGTCTAAAGACATAGACAACTGAAGAAACTGTTGTGTAATTAATATAAGACATTAGCGCTACATAGTTAAACAAGATTTTACACAGTGCATTTGGTATTTATAGATCTCTTAGCTTATATATCATGCGCAAATACGCACCACTCCGTCAGCGCTCCTGATAACAGCGATTGGCCGCGTAAATACATCCTTTGATGTCTACTCGATCAAAACAGTAATTGAGACTATTACTTTCTTTCTACTATAATTATGTCTCCTCATTCTAAAAATCTAATTCAATTTGCGGACTAATTATTTGTTGACAAACCGTATATTAAGTTGCCATCGTCCATTGGGCATACTCATTATTAGTGTTTGTGTAAATTAATAATTATTACAAAAATCTAATCAATAGAGGTGGGAAATGCTTTGAAGCTGATCATTCAAAGGGATAGTAGAGTCTTTTGGTCTATTCTGCGCGCTTTCATCGGCGCTCATTTGACGGGCATTTTTTGCAGCGCTCAACTGACGGCGCGCATTTGTTCTGCGCATATAACGACGGGAAACCAGTTAGTTAGTATACTAATACAGGACTATGTACATAATCGTTTATGTATCCATCCGACCGTAAACACAGGCACACAAACACACAAGCGCTCGAAATATACAAGCATGCATCTAGATATAGATATAGATATAATATATATGTATGTTTAATTATATATACATATATTTGACATGGCTTCAAAAAAAGAGTTTTGATTTTGATTGATTTGATTGATATCTGTCTGTCTCAAATGTCTCTGTCTGTCTCTGTCTCTCTGTCTCTGTCTCTGTCTCTGTCTCTGTCTCTGTCTCTGTCTCTGTCTCTGTCTCTGTCTCTGTCTCTGTCTCTGTCTCTGTCTCGTCTCTGTCTCTGTCTCTGTCTCTGTCTCTGTCTCTGTCTCTGTCTCTGTCTCTGTCTCTCTCTCTGTCTGTCTGTCTGTCTGTCTGTCTGTCTGTCTGTCTGTCTGTCTGTCTGTCTGTCTGTCTGTCTCTCTCTCTCTCTCTCTCTCTCTCTCTCTCTCTCTCTCTCTATCTCTATCTCTATCTCTATCTCTCAATGTGTGTATGTATGTATGTATGTATGTAAATATGTATGTTTGTTTGTGGATGTGTGTGTAGGTCGATATATACATTCTAGGTAAAGACAAGTTTGAGTTATTTTGTGAGACGTAACTACTTGACGCGAGTGCGATGGTGACAAGGCAGTTGAGTGTCTGGTCGGTCATTCCCTGTCAGACACTTCTGCATCGTCTGGTTACTAATGGCCACCAAGTCTGTAAATATGCATGGTCATGAATCTGTCTTTGTTTCAGCGTTCGTTGCCCGTTTGGATGCAGCGGGCTACGATCCACATCCCACCACTTTCTCTTTCCCTCTCCATTTCCTTTTCTTTTTCCATTTCTCTTTCCCATTCCCTTCCCATTTCCATTCCCCTTACTCCTTCCCTCTCTCTTCCCCTTTTTCTTTCCCTCTCTCTTCCCCTTTTTCTCCAGCATAATGATAACATAACATAACATAACATAACATATTTATTCAGCAACCAACTTAAAATACAGGTCGTAAGTACATGAAACTGTTTTCGAGATTAGTCGGTATGCCCAGGAGACCCAAAAGGGGCCGAAGGTCCCGCAAGCCAGGGCCACCTGAGACAAACTAATTAACAGAAAGCATTACGGCCGACTATGAAAATTCACAAACTAGGCAATATATTCTTAACTATCTTAACAAAACAAATTAGAAAATTAAAGAAAACTAAGAAAAATTAGAGATTATGCACATATGATGACATAGCTTATACAGTGCACACTCCCCTTACGGTGACCATGGTCATCCCCTCTTATGAGTGTGTTAGGTTCCTCGTTGGATGTGGGTAGAAAGTTTACGTTTAAACAGCAGGGAAGGTAGTGAACGAATATCGGGAGGAATACTGTTCCATGCTCTTGGACCTGCACATTTTATTGATACTAGTCTATTATTGGTACGAGCAAACGGGATGTAATATGGCTTGAAGTTTCTCGAGCGATCATGATTATCAGTATTAGATTGAAAATAATTCCTATAGGTTGAGGGTAATTGGTTATGAGTATATATCTATACATGAATATGCCAATTTGGACCTGCCTTATCTGGTCAGGTTTTAATATCTTCAGTCTAACAGGAATTCAGTTATCGTATGGGCTCCATATGGGAGTTTTGCAATAAATCTGACTGCCCGTTTTTGGAGGACAACTAGTCTAGAGAGGTTGGACTTATATGCTGATGCCCAGACTATATTACAGTAAGTTATGTATGGATGTATAAGAGTGTAGTAGAGAGTGATTCGAGTCTGCGATGGGAGGATTCTGGATATACGTGTAAGTATTCCCAGGTTTTTAGCAATTTTTATAGAGATATTAAATATGTGATCTTTCCAGGATAGGTGCTGATCCACATACACCCCAAGGAACTTAGAGGACTGAACTTGAGTAATATGGGTGCCCATAATACATAAGTTTGTAAATGAGTTAGGAAGCGATTTTTTATATGATCTAAAAATAATAAAGTTAGTTTTATCTAAGTTGAGGGTTAGCTTATTCAGTTGGAACCAATCAGCAACTTTACTCAGTTCAGAGTTGGTATGATTAATTAGTGCTTCTATTGAGGAGTGAGAGTTAAAAATATTAGTATCGTCAGCAAATAATATAAAAAATAGATCAGGAGAGACATTAGGTAGGTCATTTATGTATAAAATAAATAATAAAGGACCAAGGATGGAGCCTTGAGGTACACCATATTTAATTAGTTTCAAAGGAGACTTAGTACCGTTGCAGCTCAACCACTCTTTAAAATGATCATCATAGGCAAGCGATATTCCGTCATAGTAGCATACTTCCCGTTTTCACCTTAACCTTCTTAATCAGTCCAGTCCCATACTAACAGAAGCTCCTATCGCTGAGTGAGACACGATGGACGATTGGTTAGAGCGATTGCCTTGTGACGCGGTGAGTAGGGTTCGATCCTCCTTCCCTGAGACGGTCACTCGTTATCTAATTCGTAAATTCCAAATTTCTATAGCGCTACTTCTAAAGCTAAGCTCAGGGCACCAGCTTATTCACGAGCGCTGCAGTAACGACAAGCTCCTTCTACTGTAAAAAAATTACGTTTTCCGTATATAGACCTTGGTCAAGTCCTTTACTCAGAATTGCTAAGCGCCATCGATTGCAGTGGCGCTTAATAAAATGCATTAGATGATGATGATGATGATGATGATGATGATGATGATGATGATGATGATGATGATGATGATGATGATGATGATGATGAAAGATGAATATGATGATGATGATGATGATGATGATGATGATGATGATGATGATGATAACAACAACAACAACAACATAGTCATTAACAACAATAATAACAAGAAAACGCCATTCATCATGATGCTTAATGCATCAATCGATGACGCTGAGCAATTAGGAATGAAGGACTTAAAAAGCGTTACTTGATTTATATAGCTCACGTAATGCGTCTACTTTTCCTGTTTGTGCCACTTAAATAGCTCACAAAGGCAGACTATTTTCCAATGGCAAGTGGGCAATTTGCAACGATTGCCCAGCCAATAGATCTCGTTTTAATTGCGACGGTCAGGCAGGAAACACGGCCATTAACCTTTCGCACCCGGAAAAACACCTTTTGCTAATGAAAACAATTTATGGAGCTTAGCCCACGGGAATTTCGGTGACCCACGCGATAAATAGATAACTACTTCCGGTCCGTCAAGTGACGACAAAGAACTCTTTCTCTCGCACGAATTATCGTTCAAAGTCTCGCTAGGTTGGTCAAACTATTGATATCTGTTTCATCGGTTGAATGGTCACGATCGGATGATTAGGTCGGAATCCATAGAGCGTGTCAGAACACGTCACCGGAAACAAAATGGAGGCCAGACGAAAACACTCAACGCCAGGTGGAGACAGATTTATTTCCTCCGGAAGGCGTGGGAATTCTGGGAGAATAGATCGGTGGGATAATTGGCGGAGGATACGGTTGGAAAACCAGGAGAAATCAATCTATCGTGTTAGTCGAAGTTTTTAAGTTGAGGGAAGAATGCGAGGGAGGGAAGAAACAGAGGCAAGGAAGTGGAACAGAGACGGACAGACGGAGAGAGGAAGACGGAAAGGGAGCAAGTGGAGGAAGGAGAGCTGAGGAATGCGGAAAACAAACGGAAAGAATCACTTGACTTGTAATTTGTCAGCGAAGGCCAAAAGTACAGATCTTTTGGGTATTTACTTAGACCCACCAGCAGTGTTTCTTTTAGAGTCCAAAAAGAGGACGTATTTACGCCATGGCCTAGAATTGTTTGGACGTAGCTCATTTCTTTCGGCTATAAAACCGATAAATTTGAACGTTTTGGACGGTTTTACGGACGTAAAAGATGACCATTTGGGCGTTAAGGGAAACACTGCACACCAGGCATACTTATATATATATACATATAATATATATATATATGTAGATATATATATATGTATATATATATATGGGTATATATATATATATATACACACACATAATTATGCATGCGTTTCCATGAATGCTTACGTGCACATAATTATCCATTCGTAATAATAACAACAATAATAATAATAATAATAATAATGATGATGATGATGATGATGATGATGATGATGATGAATGATGATGAATGATGATGATGATGATGATGATGATGATGATGATGATGATGATGATGATGATGATGATGATGATGATGATGATGATGATGATGATGATGATGATGATGATGATGATGATGATGATGATGATGATGATGATGATGATGATGATGATGATGATGATATTGATGATGATGACGATGATGATGATGATGATGATGTGATGATAATGATGATGATAATGATAATGATAATGATAATGATAATAATAATGATAATAATAATAATAATAATAATAATAATGATAATGATAATAATAATAATAATAATAATAATAATAATAATAATAATAATAATAATAATAATAATAATAATAATAATAATAATAATAATAATAATAATAATAATAATAATAATAATAATAATAATAATAATAATATATATATTATGTATATTAAGGACTTGGGACGCCGCGTAACCCAAACCACCGGGGACCCTAAAGAAATTAGTTACCTTTTCCAACGCTTGTCAGTCTGCATCCAGCGATTTGAGCAGCAAGAACTTGTTGAGTGATCGGCCGTTCCAGACCGCACGTATTCGGACATAGTTTTAATAGCCTGAGGGAATAGAACTACCTCGGGCAAAAATAATAATAATAATAATTCGCGGCCGCTCTAGATGTTTCTCTGTCTTTCAAATAGTAGTATTTAAGTCCCCGAGGTATCATCTATACCTTTGGGCATATCATAATATAACTATAACAATAATAGTAATAATAATAATAATAATAATAATTGTTATTATTATTATTATTATTTATTTATTATTATTATTATTATTATTATTAAATTATTGTTGTTATTATAGATTATGTAATTACCGGATAGTAGGTTGCTAATGAGCGTAATTGGTAGACAGAAGACTCCTACAAGAATATCGGCCACAGCCAGATTGACGATGAAGAAGTAGGTGACGCTGTGCATCTGTGGGTTACGGGCTATCACAGTCACGACGAGGATATTTCCCACCACACCTAACAGGAAGACGACACCGTAGGCAACCGAATACACAACAATCATCACCAATGGCTGCTTCACAAGCGGATAGAAGACAATAGGTTCCGATGACGTCATGTTGCTGTCATTGTATGATGCAACTGAGCTCGCGTTGTCGTGGTAACGAGACATATCTGGGTCGTTTGTGACGGAATCTTGTTGGGTGACGTCGAAGGTTGTCGATGAAATTGTTGGTGAATGAGATATTTCGTTTCTGGTCTCTAATAACCTGATGGGCTTTCACTGCAACGTTGATACATCTGTCGTGATAGAAAAGTTATCGTTAGCCGATTATTATTGTCGCATTAAAACGATACAATTATCTAATATATAATTGTTTAAAACAAAGTGGTGGTTTTCAAATGACGCATCGAATATGGATTCCAAAGGGATATTAGACATTTGAATTTTACTCGTCACAATCTACGCCGCCATTCTTCAGAGGTCCTGTTTAGAAACTTCTGCAGCACAATGTGTCTAATGCTCAGAATGATATAAGTTTCTAACATGAAAGGCTGCATACTATTTTACCTAAAATTAAACCTACTACTAATTACCTCTAATTAGTAACTTAAGTTCTAACGTCATCTTAAAATTCTGACTGGAACGGTACGTTTTCTAGCAAGACAACACCAACATTCGTTAAGTTTGTAATCAAGAAAAAAGATAAATTGCACAAAAGAAGTGTACAGATAATATTAGAAGTATTTTGAGTAGCATCAATTACCTGTTTGAACATAAGTAGCATCGATGCAATAGCGATCAAATGCGAAAACGGATTGGCTGCACATCTCCTATTACAGAAAACGTCTTCAATGTCAGTAATTAAACGCTCAGTTCTCTTCGTAGACTTACGCTGGCTTCAAGTATCGTAATCGTAATCGTAAACCTACATTTCCTTAGCGCTACTGCAGCTTCTTCACGAACGCTGCGTCGAGTCAGATGGGTTTGTCTAGATATGTCAATGGAAGATCCGAGTCCGAATGCCAGAGAGCAACATGAACGGTGTTCGCTTCTCTCGCAAAACCAGCGCAATGACTGCAGACACAACTCTTTCAGCCATCCATCCACGGACGATGTATATATAGGTCAACGCTTCCATTCGATAACTGCAGCCACAATGTCTACGCGTCTCCAGCCACAAAAAAGCCAAAGAACGCTCCCTATAGTCTGAATATTTGCCTGAGTTTCACATGGCCTGTCTAAGCCAGCTTCATAATGTCTTCTGTTGACATTGATGTGTCCACGTTGTCTTATTTTCAACAGTTTCTGTCGTTGACTGTTCACTGTATGATGATGCTGAATTGCTGATGTGCGTAAAGACGTGAGCATCGCCTAGACATCGCATCGTTCGTGTGTCTATGTCAACGCGGAGAAATTTAACGCAGGATGTGCGTGATGAAGGCCGAGACATACTGAAGTGATCTATGAGGCAAAACGAACCAGTTAAAGATGGGGACAGAGGGACAGACAGGGCGGTTCGAGGTGTAATGATCGAAGAAAATACTTGCGAATGGCAAGGAAGAGAGAAACTAGGAGACCCGATGGGAGAGTCAAACGGTCTTTGTTAGGACCTCTTATTAGACACCAGAGTCGTAAAAAGAAAAGAAAAAAAGAAAGGAGGAAGGGGAGAAGGATGAGGAGGAACAGTAGGAAGAGGAGGAAAAGGAAGAAGAGGAGGGGAGAAAGAGGAAGAAGAGGAGGAGGAAGAAGAAGAGTAAGAGGACGACGAAGAAAGAGAGGAGGAGGAAGATGAGGAAGAAGAAATGGAGCAGAATGAAGAGGGGAGGAAGAGGTGTGGAAGAAAAGGGGGAGGAAGAAGAAGAGGAGGAGAGGAAGAGGAAGAGGAGAAGGAGGTAACAAGAGAAGGACAAGAAGGGGAAAAGGAGGAGGAGGAAGAGCGAAGACAAAAGAACGCCGTCCTCCTACTCATTCATTTGTTTGAGGCATTTGTTTGAGATAGAACTCTGCGATTGCGATGAGGATATTAAGAGGAGCCACTAGAGGAGGAACAGAGGAGGAACAGGATGAAAAGGATGAAGAGGGAGAGAAGGAGGAAGAAGAAGAGGAGGAGTAGGAAAGGTTAGAGAAGCAGGAGGAGAAGGAAGAAGAGGAAGAGAATGAGAAGGAAGACGGAGGAGAAAGGGGAGGAGGAGGAGGAAGAGGATGAGTAGGCGGAGGGCGTTCTTTTGTCTTCGCTAGATGTCATTAGCGTGTTTGCTTGGCGTTGGTTTCGTCGAGAGCGTCGTACTCCATCCCCTTTTGGATCGAATGACGGACGTAGCAGACATCGCTTTCATCTGTCCGCTGTGTAGCAATTAGCATCATCTTCCGTGTCATCATCAATCACACTATTAAGTCGGCACACACACACACACACACACACACAGACGCAGACACACACAGACACACACACAGACACAGACACCGGTTTCAGATGTTAAGTGTTCGTGTGATTTATTAGGTCGATGAGACGCTGACCAAACACTTGTAGACTCTCGAAGGTTTCGAAATAAAAAATCTAGACCTTAATTATCAATTTAAAGCCTATTAATCTCTGGTTGGAAAAACAACTTCAAATAGGCCCAGTATTGAACGATGTCTTCCTGAATTCCACATACTCTCAGTTCTTCCATCAATGCCACCGTTAGCCTACAGTCATGTGCCTCAGGTCACCCTACTTAGCACCATGTTAGCATGTTTTTAGGAAGCGTCGGCATTTTGTTTGAGATATAACTCTGCGATGAGGATATTAATTAATTTGGCGATGGCACGGTGGCTTCTTGCTTAGAGCGGTCGGCTTGTAATACGAAGAATAGGGGACCAGCCACGTCGGAGGCAGCTACTGTGTAGGGACCTTGAGCAGGTCCTTCACTCACGCTGGTCACCTTTCTGCTGATGACGTTCAGGCTTATGTTCATGGTCCTTCGTCAACTCAACTCACTTTAGCTCGCCGTATTGAGGCCCTCCGCCAAGACTTGCTTTTGTGGATGTCTTCCAATCGACTTTCGCTAATCTCTCCCAAAATTCAACTTATTTGGGTTAGCACACCTCAACAACTTCTGAAAATTGACTTTTCGCTTCTCCCTGAAAACATTCCCCTATTTACCTTCTCTACTTGTGTGCGTGACCTAGATGTCACTTTGGACAGCTCTCTCACTTTTCTGCTCATATAACCAACCTCGATCTTTCTTTCACCTCCGGCGTCTCACGGCTATTCGCAGATCTGTTTCCATTCTAACATGACATCCATTGTCCATGCATTTGTCTGTTCCACAATTGTTCCAGAATTGATTAATGCAATTCCCTACTCATTGGTCTTCCCAAGGTCCGTCTATCCCCCCTATTGATGTTCTCAATGCTGCTGCTCGAGTGATTGATTGCTCACCTTCCTAAATACTCCAATATAAATTCATCGTTCATGTAGCAATGCATGTAATAATTATTGTTAGCTGGCCTATGCAGGCGCTTCCAAAGCTTTTAATTTGATGTTGATTGGTCAACTTGAAATCAGCGCTATACCCCCTCTCTTCCCCATGACGCACAGCCATACATGACATTTCTCTTCAATTATATTATTAATAACTTTATACTTTAATTAATTAAAGACAGAATTAAGTGGAATTGTAAGTTCCATTGGTTTACGTTCATCCTCCATCAACGACTCCACCAATGTGCACACTGACTGTGTGGTCCGTGGCACAAGGTCGTCATTGCCCGGTACCTTTAGGCTCGGTGTCGTTGTGGAAGGTTCTACCGCGTGGGACTTGGGTCGGCGGATTTCGTTGTTGCAATATTATTCTGTCGGTCTAGAAATGCTCACAGCGTGCAACTCCTCTAGTGTCAACCTACTTACCTCCGATCCTACAAATATTTGTAGGACATCATCGACAAGCTAGACTCAAATATTTTGACCCTGTCTTCTGTAATACCCGGATGTAATTAGCAACTTCTATAGCGCCGGTGTCTAATGCACAAGGCATCAACCGATGGCGCAATGGGTGTAGTAGAAGACATTTGGAAATGTTGCCCTCCTCTGCGAAAAACCGTTGGGAACAACTGATTAGCTAGCTAGATTAATATATATATATATATATATATATATATATATATCTATATATATATATATTATTCTTTATTGAAACAATTCGGTTGACAAACCGCAACCGGTTAGATAGCTAATCAATTAATTGCATAGCGTATCAAGAAGTATAGCTTTTCATTTTGTAATAAACGGGTACAGAGAGAATCGATATAAATAGAATGTTAGGTTGAGATCTTACTGAAAGTTCTAACGTCGGAATCTTTCCCGCCTCATATATATATAGCCACTGGTTGTATTATTCTCTATTGTCATTGGCTGAAAAGGTGATGTCATATTATGACGTCATATTTTGACGTCACGTGTATTCTTAGCTCGATAGTGTAGTAGTGGTTAGCGTGCTGGACTGTAAATCGAAAGGTCGAGGTTAAAACCCTGCTTTCGGAAGAGATTTGTTTCGAGATTTCTGCTCCACCCGCGCCCCCTAGCCAACTCTAAGCTATAATGAGTACACTGACTACACACTGTCAATGGGATTATCATTTCTTCTTCTTCTTCTTCTTCTTCTTCCTCCTCCTCCTCCTCCTCTTCTCTTCTTCTTCTCTTCTTCTTCCTCCTCCTCCTCCTCCTCCTCCTCTCTTTCTTCTTCTTCTTCTTCTTTCTTCCTCCTCCTCCTCCTCCTCCTCTTCTTCTTGTTCTTCTTCTTGTTCTTCTTCTTCTTCTTCTTCCTCTTCCTCCTCCTCTTCTTCTTCTTATTCTTCTTTTTCTTCTTCTTCCTCCTCCTCCTCCTCCTCTTTCTTCTTCTCTTTCTTGTTCTTCTTCTTCTTCTTCCTCTTCCTCCTCCTCCTCCTCCTCCTCTTCTTCTTCTTCTTCTTTTTCTTCTTCTTTCTCCTCCTCCTCCTCCTCCTCCTCTTCTTCTTCTTCTTGTTCTTCTTCTTCTTCTTCTTCCTCTTCCTCCTCCTCTTCTTCTTCTTATTCTTCTTCTTCTTCTTCTCCTCCTCCTCCTCTCCTCTTCTTCTTCTTGTTCTTCTTCTTGTTCTTCTTCTTCTTCTTCTTCCTCTTCCTCCTCCTCTTCTTCTTCTTGTTCTTCTTGTTCTTCTTCTTCATCTTTCTTCCTCTCCTCCTCTTCTTCTTCTTCTTCTTCTTCTTGTTCTTGTTCTTTCTTCATTTTCTTCTTCTGCTATTTCGCATTCTTCGCATTTCGCATTCTTTGCATTCTTCGCATTCTACGCAATCTTTTTCGTATTCTTCTTCTTTTACCGCAGTACAATCAACGAACAAGCATTTCTTTATGCCTGACTTCCTCTGATGTCTCCTTGTAAGGGCGCTATATAAATATTCGACCTGAACAACAATTAATGCGATGCAATACTCATCGGAAACATCGCTAACGAAATCTGCCGAGCGTAGGAAGCGCTACATTCGGGTTGCCATAGAAACCAACATCCACATGACGTGCTTTGCATTCAACCTTCCTTCTTCCACAGGTACCAATCGCTGCTTCGTTATTCCTCGGTCGTTCCAAACCCGTCTGTTTTGGTGATTTGCCCGACTGTCACCGAATGCAGTCACTGACGATCGTGATGTGTTTTCGTGATGTTCTTCAGTCGGGCGCAGAGGCACAGCGGATGTTGGACATGGAACATTTCGCAGGAATTACGGCTGTGCTACTCCTTTCCAATTCGGGTGATTTGTCTCCGATGTTTACGAGATCAGGGCTCTGAACCCGTCTGGCATGGATGAAACCCCTACGGGATCATTCGTTAACAGAGAGTTGTGTCCGGAATAGGGAAAAAGTTTTTTCTCCTGCCATTGGAGAAAGAAATTGATGGGCATTTAGTGTTCTACGAGAAGCTCACTTTCGGTTTTGTTCTACTGTATGTCTTGTTGAGGTTTTTATTCTTATTTCTTGGCCACTTTTAACGCATGTCAAACCAACTTCTGTCCTATTTCAGTCGACCTCGTTCAAACCAAGTTCAGTTCATCACATCCAAATCCTTGGTGGATGGAGATGCTTCTGTGAGACAGAAGGTGATTAAGACGGTTTATATCGTTTATTATCGTTCATATCGGTTTATTGTGTTCCTTGTAAGTTAGTTTCTATAAATTTAACGAAACTGTGTCATAAGAAAGACGATGGCGTCGCCCTCTTCCTTTTCTACAGGATTGGGACTGGCACTACCAGAGTACGGGTCGTGGCGGAGTATTTTACGATTCTTCTAACTCCCTTCAGAAATTAAAATTCTTAAGACACGTCCTACCTCTCATCACGAAGCATCTCATCATCCTAATCTTCCTTTTCGTTTCCCATTCAGCATCCTCTTGTTTGCAAGGTCAAAAGCACAATTCTTGTTATTTAATATTTTTCTCATCTGCATCTTCTTCTCCTTCGCATCTGTTGGGGAGATAGGCCAACTGTATCTTTGCTTCATCGATCATTTCTCATCTAGGATTAGCCAGACGAACAGCATCAATTGTCTTCATGACCAAATTTACAGAATCGTTCTAATCTGTCAAAGCAATTCAGTTTAATTTTATCGCTACATATGGCTACATTAATTCATTCTGAGAATTTATATAGCGCGTCTTGATGAGACCTAATCAGAGGAGCTACAATAAAATAAAACAGAGAAACAGGAAGTGGATTGGTCGCATGCTGAGAGGGGATTCCCCACGGAGAACTATTTATAGAGGGAAGAATGGATGGAAAGAGATTGAGAGGAAGACTTAGACGGATGCATCTGGACTGGATGACGATGATGATGATGGATGGATACAGTCAACTGAAGGAGAAGGAAGTCCACCATCGAGGGGAGTGGTGCCATTGGACGTCTGAATCTCCCCAGGGGCAGAGAACTTGAAGAAGAAGAAGGATCTATCGAAACTTTGTTCATCGAAAATGCTCCACTGTTTAAACTGAGGCAAATTTGTTAATCTTCAACTAAAGTTTCTTGATCCCTTTTCACGAAGCACTTCACCGTCAGCGTCTGTTAACAACGTATTAACATCATTCGACAAGACCTGGTCATGGCCCTCTACCATAGAACGAGTATACGCATATTACGAATATTAAGATTTTAAAAAATTTACGAATATTAAAACTGGCCAACGAATATTAAGAATATTAATTTTTTTAGTTCTTTTAATTCTTCAAAATCCGGGATTAATTGTAAAAAAATCATTGCCAAAAATATGCACAAGAACAGTTACATATTACAGTTACTCAGCCAAGTACAGACCTATGGTTGGTAAAATCCTACTTGACATTATATTGAGTGGGGTAGCGATATGTATTTGGCGCCAATACCAGCAATTTAAAACTAATGTAAGCCAATGACTGTATGACTCAAGTTTCATCCTCTATCCGTCCAAGATTCCTCCACTGAGTGAAAAGATCTTGCTATCCGTCAGCCGACCGGGCATACCAAGCTTAACGCATCATTGATATGCTGGCGTTAAACACATACCTTCAAATTATATAGAATTACTGGTGCAGGGATTTCAGATTGAGAGACAGAGAGAGACAGAGGCAGACAGACAGTAAGACAGAGAGACAAAAAGCGAGAGAGAGAGACAGAGAGAAAGAAGGGCAAAATTTGGGTAGGAACTGGGAAGCCTAAGCATCTAAGTAGATAAGCACTAAGTATAGCGCCGCAAAACCACCGCACATGTTCTTAATTAGTTACTAGTCTTAAATTTGTGAACAATGCAAAAACAGCGACGTCATCAACGAATATTTAGGAATATTAAAAATACGCTAATGTTCACGAATATTTACGAATATTTAAGCCTGAAGTCACGAATTCTCGTTCTATGCTCTCTACATCTAGAAGGCCATGACCTGGTGGAGTTACATCGAAGAACACTACAGCAAGAATGGCGGCCATCGTCTTCAATAATTATAATTATTATTCTAAAGGAAACGGTGACCAGTTAGAATTGCATTGATTAATCAATTTCAGTTTGTGAATGTGATATCCTGAAGTCACGGGAATCAGTAAGTACGGTAAGGGTTCCGTGTTCGATAGATTGGGATTTGGGAAGGCTCTCATTTCCCTTTTGGTATGCCCTTCAGCCGGCAAGTGACGAATGCCAACGTCCTGGACAGAGAGCCAGCGCATCGCAGGACTTTCCGTTTACTTCCCAGCTGCGGATAGATACACTTGGTCGTCGCAAACAATTTCGCAACGGTCCTTACAAGGAATCGAACCCGAAGCCACGTTACAAAGAGTGTTACCAATGGACCATCATCGAGTAGCACGAACTCTTTCGATGGGTGCCAGGACAAGCAAGTTTTTAGTGAGAAATGTCCACAACAACTCAGTGGGCAAACAGTACTTCGGCTAATAGCAACCAGAGACAGGCCGCCGATAGAGCAGGCAATTAAGATGCATCTCATGTTGAAGGTTTGTCTAATGAAAATAACAATAAAGATGGCTCGTTTTGTTAACACAACACTACTGCGACTCCTGGGTGGAGTGTCCCCGAAAACAAGCGATTGTTAGTCAAAGGCTCAGTTACGATCGTCAACCAATCCTAAACTCCCAGACTTGTATTCGAACTCATTTACCGAGTAATAAACGATGGGGAGGGGGACGGTGTTAATGGGTTTCGAATGGTATTCTATGAACCGTTCTTGTCATTATTGTAACTATTATTTCTATTACTATCATTATTTTTTATTTCAATTTCAGTTATTGTTATTTCTGTTACATCTATTACTATTATCATTATTTCATTATTATTATTTATTACTATTATTATTATTATGCATTTATTAGGCGCCGCCATCTCCTATTGACCATGCCATCAATCGATCTAGCTGAGCAATAGCGAGTGTAGAATTTGCTCAAGGTCTAGACACAGTAACCGTCTCAGGGAAAGAGACTCGAATCCGCGCCCTCCGCATTACAAGGCGAGCTCCTTAACCCTTTGTCTACCGTGTCTAATGATAATTGAGGCGAGCTCCTTAACCCTTTGTCTACCGTGTCCAATGATAATTATTATAGTTGGTTAGTTCCTGTTTAACGTCGTGTGTCGTAACATAGGTAATGAGCGTCCCCCTCCTCCTTAATCCAGGCTTGCGACTGGCACTACCAGAGTAAGTTCATACGGCATTGGTTGAGAAAATTCTCAAGGTGTATAAAGGGAACGTTCCGTGCAATCGGCTCTCGTATCCTGACCTTCTTGTACACAGTTTGTGAACCCTCCCTCTGCCACCCTCTTGCGGATGCGCTTTATGCATGACCCCCTCCCTGACCCTCTGAGCGCGCCCTGGGAGACATTTCGATTAACTGTTATTCGTAATATGATATCGTTTTATGACGACCGTAAAATCTCGAGTAAACTTCCTTCGCTCATCTCAAACGTTGGCTTTTCAGGAGTATTTTCTACGTTCGTGAGAGAGAGAGACAGAGAGACAGACAGAGAGACAGAGAGAGAGAGAGAGAGAGAGAGATAGAGACAGAGCAGAGCGAGACAGACAGAGACAGAGACAGAGACAGAGACAGAGAGAGAGACAGAGACAGAGACAGACAGACAGAGACATAGAGAGAGAGAGAGACAGAGCGAGACAGAGAGAGAGACAGAGCGAGAGACAGAGAGACAGAGACAGAGAAACAAAGACAGAGACAGAGAGTAAAATGAGAGGCTCATTGGCTCATGGATAGAGAAAGAGTAAGAGGGAGCGTGAACGGTACTAAGTACACACGCATATACACAAACATATACATATTATAGGCCTACATATACATGCACACATAGAAACATGCACATACATGTATCCATACATACATACATACATACATTCATACATACACATACATACACAAATAAATAGGTTTGGGAATGCACCCGGGTCCCTGTTGGATTAATTACACTGATTGCCAATGCACATATACGCATTGAGTATAAATAAGATCGTTAATCCTGATGCGTAGTAAATGCCCTGTAGACTGTGCTTCATATAATCTAAGGGATTATTGTGTATCGCGACGGTTTCATCCATGATTTCTGGTCGTAGATTTAATCGCTCCACTGCACAGAGTGACTGGACAGAGACCTCGCTGTGGTTGCTCCAACTGACTGGAATCGGTTGCTTAGCACCCAACGACATCATCGACTGCTTCGTCTTTCTTTATCTCGATTCCGTAAGCGACGTTTATCATCGCATACGTCACTACTCTTATCCAGTCCAATGACTTCTATTGCGACGCTGCGACATCAGCCGATGAGCGATGCTAATGAAATCGCAAGGAAAAATCGTCATCCACTGGAAAAGTCAATAGATTAAAGAAGCCAATGGCTACCTTGGGTTTGCATTTTTAAAGAATTTAAGATGAACTTTCTATGTAACTTTTAGCATTTAAGCTGAGAGTTGACGTTGTAAGGCATCCTAGAATTAGTTTGCTACTGTCTGCTCTTGCCTTGATAATGCTAATTCGGTTTTTGTGGGTCTCTCGGACCTTGAGCTCAACACTCTGCAACGCATCCAAAATTCTAGCTCGCGTAGTGGCAGTGCTGGTTGTTCCATTACAAACAAGCTCCTCAGTCGTACTCCATCAGCGGCATTGGCTTCCTGTTGACTTCAGAATAAACTTTAAAAAATTGGCCTAATTGACGTTCAAGGCCCTCAGCACCAGTGGTTTATAACACCTTGACCTACCACCTTTCTTTACGTAATCTTCTCACTAGAGAAGAGAAAGCTTTTAATTGGTGCTTGAACCGCTCTATTCATTCATTCATTCATTCAGAGCATTTATATAGCGCCCCTTCAAGAAACTACTCAGGAGCGCTCCCGGCCCAGCCACGACTAAAGAAACTACCCAGTTTCATTATACTACCCTCTGCTGGTGCAAATCAGTTATAACTTGCTTATGATTCAAAGACAAACAAAACATCTTAATGGTTTCCGTTTGTCGAGATCCCTATGCCTTTACTTTGGCTAAATCTTTGTCAATATGGCTGTTTAATTAACTCTTGCGTCAGCCGATAAGCCATATCTAGTAGTAATAAATTGGGTCGTAATATTTCTTTTCAAAGAACAGGCCGGTGAATTCTGAGGGCTTCTTTCAGACTTTTTTCTGACCTCGCTTCAAACTGGCGACTCAAAAACGTGAAGTCTTCATTCAGTGACAGTGAGTGTCTTGGAAGTTGAAACGTCCAGCTCGCGGTAAGATCAAATCTTTTCTCCGTTCACAACCTACGATGACCAATATATTGTCAGTGAACATTTGATGATATTAATATGTATCATATAAGGCTCCCATAATGGAATATTTATCCCATCTGTTAATAAGGTACCTTTGGCCCCACATGTGCACACTGGTTGGGGTTACTCTCTGCTTACCTGATAATGAATTTAATTCTTTATTTAGCACTAATTTCCAAGTTGTTATTACTGTTTCACATTCTGTTTCCCAGTTTCATTATACTTCATTTATTTTATAAGTTGGGCGCTGTAACGCTAATCGATCTGTGTGTAACTCAATCATATGACTCTAAATATCAAATGGGGATGTTTTCTTGATTCCATTTTACTCGCTCGTGAATAAGCTGGTGCCCTGCGCTTAGCTTTAGAGTAGCGCTTCAGAAATTATCAAATAATCAATATTGCTTTTATTATTGTTCTTATTATTAGTATTATTATTACCATCACTGCTACTACTACAGATACTGATACTATACTATTTAAACTACCATGACTGCTACTACTTCTTCTTACTACTACTACTACTACTACTACTACTACTACTACTACTACTACTACTACTGCAATACTACTACTACTACTACTACTACTGCTACTACTACAGCAGCACTACTGCTGCTGCTGCTGCCAGCAGCAACAGCTGCTGCTGCTGCACTAGCTGCTGCTGCTGCTGCTGCTGCTGCTGCTGCTGCTGCTGCTGCTGCTGCTGCTGCTGCTGCAGCAAGCTGCTGCTGCTGCTGCTGCTGCTGCTACTACTACTACTACTACTACTACTACTACTACTACTGCTGCTGCTGCTGCTACTGCTGCTACTACTACTACTACTGCTGCTGCTGCTGCTACTACTGCTACTACTACTACTACTACTACTGCTGCTGCTGCTGCTGCTGCTGCTGCTGCTACTACTACTACTACTACTACAGAAATTGCCACTACTAAAACTATTCAGCTACTACTACTACTACTACTATTTCTACTACTAACCAATGAAACGCTTTGCATTGCAGGTAACTCATACATGAATCGATGCAATGGAGTCCTACCTGAAATGGGCGGACTACCTGATCCTCGCTGGATTCCTCGTCATCTCTCTGTCCATCGGAATCTACCATTCTCTGACAGGAGGTCGACAGAAGACGACCGCTGAGTTCATAATGGCCAATCGGCGACTGAAGGTCCTTCCCACGGCCATTTCCATGCTCGTCTCCTTCCAGTCGGCCATCATGATGCTCGGATACACGGCTGAGATGTACAGCTATGGAGCCCAGTTCATGATCTTCTGCAACATCGGTGGAGCGCTGGCTCTCTTCCTTGTCGAGAGAATCATTGTTCCGTGGATCTATCCACTGAAGTTGGTCAGCGTCTTCAGTGTAAGTTTCCTCTCCGATTTCTTTCCTCACTGCTACGTAATGTAATTCCTATTCATATCAGGGCCTAAGATGCTCTGTGTCCTGACGCAAAGTATAGGCCTATTCAGTTCACACTGTAAAGCGTTCGGTTGACTTGACTGAAGTGTGGTTTGAGTTTTTAAGAGATTGACTCACTTCAACTACAAACGATTTCATTCCATAACGGCATAACCTGAAGTGTAACTTACCAGTTCAAGCATAGTTTGGTAGTTTTTTGGAACAGTGTGCAGTTGACATAATTTCTGAGTATCTTAGTCACTGAATCTAATCTAATCCAACGACTTCTAAAGCGCCGATATCATAATGCCTACAGGTATCAATCGATTGTCTCTTGAAGTGAAATAGGAGCAAAAAATCATAATACACTTGATAACCAATTTGAAACCCAAAAGATCAGAGAAACCGGAAGCCAGGCAACGGTGGATGTTTGCAGGTGGAAAGAGATGAGTCATAAATAATTGTGACATGCGATGCTGTAGTGCTTTATAATTGCGACATTCAATATAGATTCTTATCTGTCCCACTACACATTTTACCAACGCCATCTGGCGAACGAGAAGCTTTGGGAGCGTAGCGGGAAGCGATCCCACGTCAATGCTGATCTTCTGGCAGTCTTCTGCTCTTCGTGCCGGAGTGTTACCATTCACCTAAATCCCTAATTGAAACTGCAAGGTAAGAAATAGCTCGTGTCGGAGTTAAATAACCCATGTTCTTTGCTGCTTTTGTGGATGGGTGGCGAGGAATTCATTTCTAGAGCGCGTTATACTTTAATGGGGTTCACTGTTCCCGGACATGTTCTGTGTGCGCTTTTTTAGTACCTGGAATTGCGATACCAGTCAAAGAGCATCAGGATATTTGGAGCTTCGATGGGAATTGTATCCGCGGTAAGAGACAATCTCTATTCGTAGATAAAATATTGAGATTGAACGTTTTACATGAGGGATCTGAACAGGTGTGTCTTAAGAGGTAGGATAGCGTTCTAGAAGTAGCTTGCTATCAACAACGCTATATAAATCGTCGTAATTACAATTACAATTACAATAGGGATAGGTAAACGGTATACTACAAGATAATGTTAGGTAATAGCTAGTAATAAGTGGAAAAGATAGTGTATATATTTGCACGGTGACATATGGTAGGTACGTCATAGATTTGGTTGGTAGAGGTAACTTATATTAGATAAGGTAATAAAAGCCAATGTATCTTGGAGTAGGAGGGGTAATAAAGAGTAAAATATGGTAAGGTATGTACCTGGACTTTATAGAGCGCATTTTCGGAGCCCTCTAAAGCACTGTAAACATGGCTGAGAGAGAGGGGGGGTCTGAACAGTTGCCCCTTAACAAGTAGGATTGTAAGTCAAGGTAAATTTTAAGTTATGACGCTCATGACGTCAGTTATGGAGTTATTTGTCGTCAAGGCCTTCAAAGGAATCGGTTTAACTGTGGGGTGGGTGGGCAGCGAGAGAACTATTCATCTGAGAGCTTTCCGTTTATGGTCTAGTAAACAACGGATTAGTGTCTTCAGTCTTCACATAAGAGTTGTATATATATATATATTATATATAAGGATATATATATATATATCACCTGCGTTACTCTTAAGTGATTATCTCCTGTGTCGGTCGGTTCTGTAATGGAGGACACACTTGAAGACGTGTAGCGAGAACGAGTTGGGTGGTGAAGTGTACGCCTGTACGGGTCTGTTGTTTGTGTATATAGTTAATTTATCTCTCTGTCTAACTTTCTCTGTGTGTATCTTTCTGTCTCTCTGTCTCTGCCTCTGTCTGTCTGTCTGTCTGTCTCTCTCTGCCTCTGTCTCTGCCTCTATGTCTATGTCTATCTCGTCTCTCTGTCTCTATTACAAGTTCAGAGTTGGAATACATCGACTGGTGACACATAACTAGAAGGTAGTTCTATGACTGTTTCTTCTTAGATTCTGTATATGGGATTGGCGATGTATGCACCATCAGCAGCTCTCGAATCCGGTATTTATCAAGAAAATAAAAATAATTATAATAAAATATAAGATAAATTTAAAAGAAATCTCTAACAATCTTAGTGCTACATCTTTAGTGTCATCTTCTCCATCATTAGCATCATCATGATTACCATCAAGTCCACCACCTCCTCCTCTGCCACCACCTTCACCACCACTAACTCCTCCTCCACCTCCTCCAACACCCTTCCTCCTCCACCTCCTCCACTGCCTCCTCCACCACCACTTCGATTACTGACATCACCACACTCACTACCATCACCATATCTATCACCACCATCACTACCACCAACTCTACCACCATCACCACAATCACTACCTCCATCATCACCACCATCACTACTACCACCATCTCTACCACCAACTCTACCACCATCACCACTTCATCATCATCAATACAAACATCATCACTTCGATCAATATTATCATCATCATCACTACAACCGAATGCATTAAAATAAATAAGTAAATGATAGTTGTCTATTCTTTCCTCAGCAACTGGTCTACCAATTTCCGTTTCAATTCCACTCATGGCCGTTGTGTCCGTTGCCTATACAGCTCTCGTAAGTACATCGACTAAGACAGAACTAAAGTTTACCTACACAACATCAAGGATGTTTAAAACATTGTCATCAATGAGTTATTGACTGACTGACTGACTGACTGACTGACTGACTGACTGACTGACTGACTGACTGACTGACTGACTGACTGACTGACTGACTGACTGACTGACTGACTGACTGACTGACTGACTGACTGACTCACTTGACTCATTGGCTGATTTATTTATTTTAATGAATGCATAATTGAACCAAAGCACCAACTATTGGAGTTTTAGCTGCCTCTTTAGTTTCAGTTATAATATTATATCCTAAATCAAGAGTTTTAGTTATAATTAGTTAACGCTATCTCGAGAGCTTTTGTTTTAATTATAGTCAATAACAAACTAAAACGTTTGCCTTTCAATTATAATCGTAGGGTGGAATGCGAGCGGTGATATGGACGGACGTCTTTCAGTTCTTCATCATGATGGGTGGAATGATTGCCATCTTTATCAAGGTATCCTATAAAACTAAGTCATGACAATTTACAAAGCTTTATCGATTTGAAAAGCCATGACTAATTTGCAAAGTCATGGCGATAACGATCACGCCGACGACAATGACGATAGCGTTTTCTGGTTATTATTATTTTTGTGCCAGGCTTAAAGGATCCCTCAGGGACTTCAGAATTATTTATAAACACAGATTTGTTGCAATTCGTCTACGTCTAAGTTGGTAAAAGAATTATTATTTGTATTATTAATAATACAAATTTGTACGCGCGCAAGGCCACAGAAGAGTGTGAATTTAAGGATAAGTAATTCAATCACCAGGTGGAGGAAGAGGTATTAGACATCCAGATGTTTGAAAGCCATTAAGCCAATGAGAAATAGTGACTTGAGAGGCCTTTCTTATACGAGAGAAAGACTTGGTTGCATTCCTTAGGGGCAGCAACACGGAATGCAAGAGAGCCCAGGACAGTGTTACATCGAGGCTCAGCCAAAGATCCAGATCGCAGACTGAGTGGCGGAATGTAAGGAGTGAGTAGTGGTAAAAGGTTGGCAGGAAGGATTGCTCGTTGTGAAGGATTCATTGATCAGACAAGCCAGTTTAAATCTTAGTCTGAATTTAACAGGGAGCCAATGCAGCTGACCGATCAGAGTTAATGAGTTTGAATGAGAAGAAGCACGCAGAACCACACGAGCCAGAAACTGTTGGATGCTCTGTTGATCTCAATATCCGATTTATCTTCAAATACGGGCCAGAGAATTTCGTGTGCTTTGAGGTCTCTTTTCTTCAAGATCTCAGTTGCAAGCACAGTGCTGGTATAATCGAGGCGAGAGCAGACAAGAGAGAAGCAGGCTCTGATGGGTCTTTGCCATGTCTTTGGTAAGAGCAGACCTTCTGTGACATATTGCATTGATGTGATAAAAACAAAATTTACAAACGTTATGTGGGATCGAAATGAGAGATTGATATCCAGAGCTGCCCCAAGTGTTTTGCCGTGCATAACAAGACTAGTGATATTTTTATTACTAATAGGCCTATTGACTAGAGTTATATATTTAAAAAATGATTATGATTCACAGGATGATGATATAATTGATATAATTATGTAATGACATGGTTATTCTTTTTCGAAGGGATTGATTGCTGTTGGAGGAATGACAAACGTCTTCCGATTGGTTGGGGAAGAAGGACGACTCGAATTGTCTAAGTAACCATCATCATCATCATAATCATCATTATTATCATCATTTACTTCATTATCATTATTATCATCATCATCATCATCATCAACTTAATCATCTTCATCATCTTCATCATCATTATCAGCATCATCTTCATTATCATCATCATCATCATCATCATCATCATCATCTTCATCATCATTATTATTATCATCATCATCATCATTGTCATCATCATCATCATTGTCATCATCATCATCATCATCAACCATTTCTTTCTCTTTCCAACTGATGATCTTTGTCGTGTTTTGTTAACTGATGTTCTCTTATTAACGATAGTCGTCGATTGTCGTTGGACAGGTTCACTTTGGATCCGACAGAGCGCAACACAGCCTGGAGCCTGATCTTTGGATTGGGATCCTTCTGGTTTTATTCATACGCTCTGTCACAGGCGTCTGTTCAAAGGTTCTCTGCCGTCGAAACACTGTCCCAGGCAAGAGCGTAAGTAGCGAATATTGTCCTTCACACAATGCCAGTTTTTAGCCTAATCTATTACCATTAGTGGTCAAAGGTTTGGATGAGAGGAAGAACAGTCCTATAGCAGTCCTGAGAGGCAGTCATTCATTCTGAAAATTTATATAGCGCCCCTTCAGGTAACCGACTAAATAGCCATGGGTATGAAGTCTAAGCAACTTCATTTTCTTAGCATCGGCTTATGAGGGCGAGTGGCCAGTCCTTTCCCTCGCCGTCTCATCTTCCCACCAACTGGCTTATCAATTTCCTAAAAATCGGAAACATGTTACCAGGTTTAAAGGACGAACATCTAGTTCTGCAGACATCAACGCCAGCTTTGTCCAGGGATCTGGGGTGGGACCGTCCTCCTATGACATCAACGCCTCCGATCTCCAGCCGGTTCACTCCGCCAACAGGCTGATTAAGTACGCGGACGATACTTACTTGTTGGTGGGGTCGGAAATGATGGTCACAGTTCACGAGGAGCTTCAACACGTGGCGGACTGGGCGGAACACAACAATCTCCGACTGAATGCTAGCAAGTCTAGGGAGATGCTGGTCAAAAGGCGAGGATGCGTCGAGCTACCGCCACCGTTGGAAGGAGTAGAAAGAGTGAAGTCAATGAAAATCCTCGGAGTCACCTTAAGACAGGATCTCAAAGCCGCTTCTCATGTTGACGAGATCATTGGAGCCTGTTCGGGTTCACTACATGCGCTGCGAACACTTGGAGCTCATGGCCTCCCCCGAAGGCGGTACATATAGTTGCAGAAGCTACAACAGTAGCGAGACTATTGTATGCGGCGCCGGCGTGGTGGGGCTTTGCATCGACAGCCGACCATCAGAGACTGGAGCGATTCTTGGCTAGACTCAAACGGGTGGGATACCTTCCGGCTGGTGCGCCAACGATGGAGGAGCGAGTCGGGGCCGCGGAGGATCGCCTACTCCAGGCGGTCGTGTGGAATGAAGAGCACGTACTGCGTCACCTTTTCCCGCCTACAGTCCATCGCCGCTACAGCCTCCGCCCTCGTGCCCATGAATTCGAACTACCACGCAAAGATGACAAGAATTTCATATCAAGAATCCTTTATAAGCGAATTTCTCTGTGACGCCATAAGTAACTCTCTGTTTACTTAAATAACTTTAATTTTCATTCTAGTTTGTAACTGTGAGCTTGGGTGCGGTGTGTCATCCTTGAGTTTGAATTTATAATAAAACGAATATATATAACAATGTTCTGTTAGTGTTCTCACTATAGGTGACTTGGCTAATGGCTCAGATGGAGCAGAAATCGAAACAAGTTTCTGCCTTTGTGGGAATTTGAACCCCAACTTGTTGTTTCAGCACACTAACCACCAGACCACCGCAGTTGTCAAATTCCGATTTAAATTTGTGTCAACCTTTGCCAGTGCTTTAACCAAATCTATTTTCAATAAAGGTTAAATGATTTATTAAAGACAACTAATCAAATTCCGATTGGAGTTAGTAAACCCGAATTTGAGACAGCACTGTCATCATCATCATCATCTGAACAGTAGTCATCGTCGTCGCAATAATCATCATCACCATCATCATCTTTTTATTCATATTGTTGCAATCGTTGGGCTCATCTGCATGTGGAGATAATATGCAGTACCGCGCTTCCGTATTATATCAGTGTGAGCACATCGTCCCCAATCTTGTCTGGGACCCTCACATTTCAACAGTCTTCCACTGCGTTGGCGCTCTGTTGCATTTAACTCTGTTCAGCAAACATCTTCAAACTGTCTTACGACGTATTTGTTTAGGTCAGTAAGATAGTTCCATGTGCAGTGCTTTTCAGAGGTAACAAAATGCGCTACAGGAAGTGCTCTTAAGTATCTTTATCATCGAACTGTTCTCGTTCATTGAGAACTGCTATTGTCCTGTAGAACGATGCTGCTAAACATTCCACCGATGATCTTTGGACAGACGATGGCCTGTCTCATTGGACTGATCGTCTTGGCTTTCTACTCGAACCTCAAGTGCGATCCACTCGCCAACAGAGACATCGCAACTCCTAACGAGGTCAGACATTCATCTCTTGTCGATAATTGTTCTTGTAGCGCTGATAAGTTTTGATTCCCTGGAAATAAAGCTTCATTTGACTGATCACTTTTTATAACCCCATAATTATTAGGAGAAGGTTTTTTAAATTCATTCATTCCGAGAATTTATTAGCGCCTCTTCAGGAGACTACTCAGAAGGAGCTCCCAGCCCAGAACGGCTAAAAAGTTTTTGGATAATAAAAGCAGGCGAATCTAGCCGAGGCATCAATCGCAAGTCTAGTGGGAGGCCATTCCAGATGGAGGGACCCACAATCGAAAAGGCTCGACGCTGTCTAATAGAAGTGTGAGCTCGCGGGACCAAAAGCTCCCATTAAATGAAGTGGATTGGTCACATACTGAAAGGAGATTCCCTACTGAGAATCATCATGGAGATGGAGATTATTATTGAAGACAAGAGAATGAGAGGAAGACCTAGAATAAATGCTGGTAGAATGGATAATGGTGAATGGATAGAGTAAACGGAAAGAGGAAGCCCAGCATTGAGAGGAGTGACGCCATTGGACGTTTGAACCTGCTCAGAGAACAGAAGTTCAGAAGTTGAAGAGAAGGAAAGAAGAAGCAGAGGAGAAGGAGGAAGGAGAAGGAGAAGAAGAAGGAAAAGAAGAAGGAGAAGAAGAAGAAGAAGAAGAAGAAGAAGAAGAAGAAGAAGAAGAAGAAGAAGAAATAATATAACGAATACGAATATTCTGTATGCATTTGAATAACATTGAATAACTCTGCATATAAAAACTGACAGTGGTGTTTGTGACTTATTTCTGCAGCTACTTCCGAATTTCGTTGTAACAATTTTTGCTGATGCACCCGGTTTTGCGGGACTTTTCCTCGCTACACTTTATGGAGGATCGTTGAGGTAAAAAACCTAAGTAAATTAGTTTCAGTATTTAGTTATAACCTAATCAAATAAATCAAGAAATGTTGAAGGTTCATCGTCATGAATAGAATATAAAAATTCAGTAATTTAAAACTGTTTTTAAGAAATAAAAAAATCATTGGTACGTGCCACAATTACCGTTGCGTTTAAGAACTAAAACCTGAGTGGTTTCAAATTATTTTCGGCATAAAAAAACAATATGTCCTTTGGAGTTACAACACAAACACAATACTAAGCTTACTTACATTAACATTATTGTATATGGTGAGTACTGATGTTCATCGCTTCATCTCTCACCTGACAACTCCTGAGCAGATGCTAACTCTCTGTTGTCGTGGACTACCAACCTTATCGAGAAATCAATTTTAAGTCCCTCGGTCTTCTATGAGGTTTGACGACTGTTCCTTCTTTGTCGCTGGACCCACTGCATATAACAGTCTTCCCTTAACTCACTTCCCTCTTCCTTTCGTTTCCCTTGCATATCCTAGCTTCCCTTCCCTCCTCCTTCATTCTCAATGATACCACACACTGCCTTCCCTTCCTTTCTAATGTCCTATTTGTCTGATGTTGTGTAAATCACACAGCTCCGTGTCTTCATCGCTGAGTGGTTCAGCCGCCAACTGTTGGGAGGACATTCTCCAGTGGAAACTAAGTCACTTGCCGGAAACAAGAAAAGCAATCATCAACAGATTCCTAGGTAACCATTCGATACTTAGGTCCACTTCTCCTTTATACAGACGAGCAACGGCGTCGATGACCGTCTGAAGATAGACAATAATATTTACTGCTTTTGTGGCAATGCAGTAATCGATTGGGACCAGGATCAAGAGTTGCAAGAGTTGGCGGTCTCGTCCTTTGCGTGAGAGTATTACTATTATTTTTTTTGCCCGAGGTATAAATAAACCCTCAGACTTTTAGACGCAATTCCGAAGAATAATCAACTCTAGTATGGCTCGTGGTCCTCGTCCCCGGTGTTATGCATGAAAGTACCTCTGAATGCTATGGCGTTATACCGTTATATTAATTTTTTTTTGCCCCGAGGTATACATGATCCCTCAGGGACTTAAACATTAATTAAGAACAGTAGTAATTATTATTATTATTATTATTATTATTATTATTATTATTATTATTATTATTATTATTATTATTATTTGTTGTTGTTGTTGTTATTATTATTATTATTATTATTATTATTATTATTATTATTATTATTATTATTATTATTATTATTATTATTATTTTTGTTGTTGTTGTTGTTATTATTATTTTTTTTGCCCGAGGTAGTTCTATTCCCTCAGGCTATGAAAACTATGTCAAGTTTATTATTATTATTATTTTTTTTTTTTTTTTGTTATTATTATTATTATTATTATTATTATTTTTTTTTTGCCCGAGGTACTGAGATACTAAGCATAATTGTGTTTTACGGGTTCTCGTCTCCATCGTGTTGCATAAAGGAGCCCCTAAAGGCCGCGGCGTTAAAGCGCTGCATGCAGACGGACAATCGCTGGAACAGGTGAGTCGTCTCGCGGGGGTCCCCGTTGCCTCCGTCATCCGACGGCCTAGCTCCTGTAAGAACTCTCGTCCTGTGCGGTTAATGGAGCCCAATGATTCTATGGCCACCGGGACAAACTCGTGTGTCGCGGGCAAGGAAGAGTATTTGCTGAGTTTGCGTTCTGCAGCATGTTCTGCCGCACCTCCTGTCATCGATGCCGTCAGATGGACGTACGAGGGTGCGCATGTGTGGACGGCCGTTGCATCCCAGGCTATGTATTTGCCTCTGGCCCATGGGATCAAAGTGGCCCCATCCGGTCTCTTGCCATCGGTTCGAATCAATCCAGGCGGCTCCTTTGAGCTGGGGATGTCCGCCTTCGAGAGAGATCTCCAAATTATGTCGTTGATGGCGGCGTGTCGGGCTGTTCTTCCCACCGACTTTCTGCAGACCAGCCCATGATGTCCTCCTGGGTCGGCGATTTCTCCACACTTGCATCGGTGCGGTGCACATAGGGTGAGGCCGAGGCGCAAGCCCGCCGCCACACGCACCGCTTCGTTACTCAGTCCTAGACCGCACGTCACTAGAGGAATGGTCACGAGCCAGTCTCCGGCATGTGGGGCCGCCACCGCTCTCAGTCTTGCCTGGCTAAGTGGGTCGCTGCAACCGGTCCATACTTTCGTTTTGTCACTGTCGATGAGAGGTCTATCCCAGTTCCTTTGTCGGCTCAGGTTCGGCCCCACCACCGCCGGCATCGAGTCTCTGCGGGCCTCCAGCATTTCTTCCCGATGTATGTCTCTCCATTCTGTCCTACTCAGTATGGCACTCACGAGCGAGTCGGTCGACGCAGCTGAAGCCAAGTAGGCTGAGGAAGCCAGCATCGACACTCGTCGTGTCCCAAGTCCTCCATCTCTGACCGGGAGGGAGGCTTGCAGCCATTGCATGTCACTGAGTTCCGTGTTGAGAATCTTTTCCAGTCCTACTCTCATCTGGTTGTCCATTTTCTCGAGCAGTTGGTTGTTCCAGCATGGTGTGGTTCGCAGCAGGTAGGTCATTTTCGATGCACCAAAGCACGATCTAAGCAGCACAAGTGCTGAATGAGCCGGTAGGTCCGTCAAATCTTTCATCACTCGGTCGAATGTTTCGCTGTGCTCTCGAAGAACTTCGTCAAGCGTTGCCCCTCTGAACAGCGGGGCCCCCAGCAGCGTCAGTTCGTCTCTGTCACGCCTTCTGAAGTTCTCGAGTTCTCGGTCATTCCGATTGGCCTCCGAGTAGTATTCACATTTTGCCCTGTTCAAAAAGAATTATTATTATTATTATTATTATTATTATTATTATTATTATTATTATTATTATTATTATTATTATTATTATTATTATTATTATTATTATTATTATTATTATTATATTATTATTATTATTATTATTATTCCCAGAGTCTATTGCTATGGGTATGATATATAGTGATATATAAAACTCTGATCTGCTTGCCTCGCGTTTTCATTATTTGAACAGCATATTGCTAACCTATTAAATTTGTATCTTCCTTACTGGCATTACAACTGATGTGACAATGGTAAGAATTATCGAGTGCCAATAGTAACGCAGTCTTTAACCTACCATTCGCTGGAGTAAAATTTCACCTTTCTTTTGTTCCAGTTGTGCTATTTGGAACATTAGCCATTGGAGTGGCTTTCCTCTCAGCTACTTTACCAGGTCCCATCACACAGGTAAGTCGGTAAGACGCAGATAAGACTCATGTAAGACAGGTAAAACACAGGTAAGCACAGTTAAGACACAGGTTAATACAGGTAAGACAAAAGTAAAACACAGGTAAGCACAGTTAAGACACAGGTTAAATACAGGTAAGACAAAGGTAAAACACACTACTAGTAATACTGCTATTACTACTACAAGACACAGTCTGTCGTCGATAATTATTCAGGATGCTAATAATTGCTATGAGAATATTTTTCTAATCCATTGGAGACATTATCAATTTCTCAGAAACAACTGGAGTTTATTGGTATCACCAAAATGATAACTATTTTCTTTAGTATTAATAAAAATAATTGTTATAATTATAATTATTATTACTAGTAGTTGTAGTAGCAGCATCAACAACAACAACAGCAACAACGACAACAGCAGCAGCAATAGTAGTAGTAGTAGTATTTCTACTGCTACTACTAGTAATACTGCTATTGCTACTACAACTGCTGCTACTATTACTACCATTACTAATGTTGTTATTTTTATTTGCCTGTATGTTTGTAGGTGGCGATGTCCATGTTTAGTTCCGTCTATGGTCCACTGGTCGCCATTTTCCTCCTAGGCGCAGTCTCCAGACATGCCAACTGGAAGGTTTATACATTTTGTTCTCTTTTACTGATGATGGCCGTCGTTGTTACGATGGTGATGATAGTTGTGATTATGAGGACGTAAACGAAGATGATGACTCTGATGATGACGACAACGACGATGATGATGACTATGCTGTTTTGAAATCTCGCTTTATAAATAATCAGGCGAAGTTAACCTAAAATTGTAATTGTTAAGATCAGTTAGATAATCATTAAGGAGGAGAAGAAAGCAGCGCTTATCGGAGCTGCTTTAATGGCGCTATAAAAGGATTTTGTAACATAACATTACATTAAAGTACTTTAATTGTCCGGTGCTGTAACCCTTACGAGTAAAGATTTGGTTAAGCCAAAGCAAAATGTATAAAGCAGAGAGACCTTAGACATTAATCCATGCGATTCCCATTTGCATTACAAGATTTCAGATGGTATGGTTTTTATTGGATCAAAGTTATCAATGCCCAACTCAACATGGCAACCACAGTCGTTGTTTTTACTTGATTTCACCCGATGCATTGCTTTTTCTCATCTCTCAGAATTCGACAGGACTTCTCCAACATTTAAACTACGAGAAACCGTCGGTTAAAATGGCTGTTGCAAATGACTGATATTGTTATGAACCAATTAATGAGATGATGATGATGATGGCGATAAGTTCCAGGGCCTAGGACAGGGGGGGCCACCGGGGCCATTTGGCCCCAGGCCTCACTTGATAAAGGGCCTCGGAATTTCGGAATTATGCAGTTATTTATTGAAATGGGGAATTACGGAATTAAGGAGTTATTCATTAAAATGTAGGCTAACGCTATACAAATTCTAATTATTTCGTGACGAAATCGTTGACGTTAAATAATTGCAAAGTGTAAACAAATTTCTCGTAAATCTGTTAGGCCTATTAGTTGTAAAATTGAAAAGTTGTCAACACTCAACAGTCTAAACTCTATCGTAACTCGTTACTCGTAAGTCGTAGGCTGAGTCAAACACTCAAACCTAAATAATATTTTAATATGAATATATTGTTCTTATCATCCGATTCGCTATGGATAGTGTAGCCTACACAGTACACTATACAATATATATTCTTACTTTCTTAGTCTCTTAGAGCGGTGGTGTAGCCAGGATTTGGAGTTTGGGGGCAGTGTAGAAAATGAATGGGGTGGTGGACGAATTCGAGCGGAACGAGGCCGACGAGTGCACGATTAGGGGGTTTGTTTTTAACTTATGAAATTGATATTTAATCTACATTAAAATAGTTTTAACATACAATATCAGTCAATTTGACAAACTTTACCACATTGTCAATTTTACTGAAAAAATAGCAAATATTTCCCCTAACTATTAGTCTATTATATTATATATATAAATTTGAACCTTTCTGTTGAGTGTTAGAAAGATATTTGAAAAAGGCCTTTAAAATTAGTTGTGGCCCTGGGCCTCCAAATCCTGTCCTAGGCCCTGCATATATATATATATGTATATTTGTTTATTGAGAAAACTTGTTGTCAAACCGCAACCAGGCAATGTTATGAAAAAAGGAGTAGGCCTAATACACTCTAATATATTAGTTACTATCAGTGTTAGCGTATCCTGCTATTTCCTATAGAGAATACGTGGTATGTATTTTCTATCATCTTTAGGCGGAAGCAGGAAGTTATGTTGCCTTGGTCGAAGCTTATAGTGTCTTTGAACAACCCCCGGGAATAGGCCGCGCACTGTCACGTGTTGTTTTGAAATGTATTTGAAGTATAGTATTTACAGCAAAACGATGCGGGTATTAGAGACCTTAGTAGTTAGTAGGCCTACGTACACTCTGAGAATCTCGGCTCAACATAAGACAGAGGTCGATCATTCTCGTTGTCCTTTCTCATCCGTCACGAGCGCAATCGATTACATTACCTATTATAATGTGGCCTCATGTCCATCCTCTCCCAATCATTGCTAACTCCCACTGTCTGCATCCCGTTCTTGTTATGAACCGCTTCCTGACCTGGTTATCCCTTCACCTGTCTTTCCTCCAAGTAGATTTGCTCAGCAACAGTCGTCCTTTCTTTTTTCCAGAAAACTTGCCTATCATTCGTTCCTACAGTGTCACGTATTGTTACAAATTTACAGGTCTTTCTTGGTATGCTTATCTTACTTCCCTATTTTCATTTACCTATTCTAGTTCCTGAATGCTAATATTGTTAATCAATTATTTATATATTTTCTACATAATTGACCAATTGTTTGTCATCGTCTCCCTTCGTTTAATTACATCCCGATTTCCGAAAAGTCAGTCAATAACCAAAGTTTGAAGACATTTGTAAATAAACGAGGATGTGCGTTGTGCTGCTGCCTCTTAAGGCTACATCACCAACCACAGCAGACGATCACAAACATGTCATTGACTACCGTATTTTAAAATCTGTCCAATCACTTCAGAGTCTAGTAGTTAGTCTAGTGGTAATTGACCTGGTAGTCTCAGTTAATTGAGTCTTTACTTAATTAAGTCAATTAATTGCCCCTAAACGGCCAACATCTAGGTTATCAATCAATCAATCAATCAATCAAATCTCTTTTATTGAAGCCAAATGAAAAAAAACACATAACATTTCAACATAAAGTATCAGGATTGGCCGCAAGAGGAGTCCCAAAAGGGATCAAGATCCCGCTAACTAGGGACACCTAGAACAACATTTCAGAAATATGAATTAGCTAAATCCTTGATAAACAGTGCAATATCAAGTTTCGTACAGCAATGCAAACAGTATAGTACATATTACACAGTAAATGATTAACTCGATTCAAAACACTATGAAAATATAAAGAAAAACCGAAAACCTTAACTAACAGTGAAAAAGAATATCCGGCAGGGTAGGTTATAGCTAATTTCCATTAATCAGGTAGGCATGCAGCATTTTTTAAAGTGCCGTAGGTGGAGGGCACAACGTATGTGAGAGGGAAGCATGTTCCAGGTTGTGGAGCCAACAGATTTTATGGAGAATAAGCGAGTATTGGTGTGTGCGTATATGGGGCGATAAGAGTTAAAGTTTCTGGTGTAGTGAGTATGAACATCGGATCCTAGATGAAAAAATCCCTTAAATAAGCTATATTCGAAAAGACATATCTAACGCTTTTTTTGTTTTCGTATTAATATAATTATGCGTAGATTTCACCATGAACATGCTATTATTCCAGTTTGATTGGGTCTATGCAATGCATTGTAATGCGTTGAGCATTATAGTCGTATAAGAGTAAGCATAATGATTACAAATGATAGGCTAGCTGCAGTTTCGCAAACAGGTCGAAGAAGAAGGAGGAGGGAGAGGAGGAGGAGAGGAGAGGAGGAGAGGAGGAGGAGAGGAGATGATAAGAAGAAGAAGAAATAGCGGTAGCAGCATTAGTAGTAATATTGACTTTATTGATCACCAAATGCTTTAAAAACATGCAGACATTCACTTCAATAGGTGTCAAAGGGAGAACTCAAAGGAAACCATATTGATCCCGCCACGCAGTCGCTCATACACATTGTAATCCTATATACTTGGTAGGATCAATTGTAACTTTCTCAAATACGGTAGGCCTATGTGCCAATGGATTCCAGATAAACTGCTGTCAAAATATGAGTAACGCAGAAAAGAATAGATTTCTTTCAAACCTCTAAGACTAATGATAAATAGGCATACATGTATGGTAAAATCGGTAAGAAGAGTGGTTTTCGTTAGCAAATTTTCGTAACTACCGTCGATAGTTTCAGTTTCTGAACCATATATGCGCAGGGCTCTGGAGTTACCAAGCTGCTGACTAATATGACCAATGGCTTCCAGACAAACACGAGCAACGCAGAATAGAAGAGATTTCTCTGAAAACGCTGTTCATATTTTTGAAAGGTCTTCGGTAAAAAACCCATTGAATGATTGAATGGGAATTTTGGAAAATCCTAAAACTCAGCTGTCTTTCCGTTGCAAAGGGAATTTCACCATCATCAGCCGCATTGAGTAATTTGAGTTAGATCAATAGGCTTTAATTAGTTATCGTCCTCTTCTTCCTATTCATCTTTGTCGCCACCAACGTCACCATCACCATCATCGTTACCAGCAGCATCATTATCGTCCTCCACTTCACCGGCCACAACTACCACCACAAACTCTATCCTTATTTTCGTCTTCTTCGTCGGAAACATTTTCAGTTCATCTTCAGTCGCACAGGTCTGTTGAAATATCTTAGATAGGCCTAAGCGGATTTAATAATGAATTTAATCAAACAGAATATCGTGCAACTATTCTAAATTTACGTCACTTAAGAAAGGCTGACAGTGTATGTTGAAGAGTGGAGAATGAAATAGCGCGTAGCTTATGTAGCCTACACCGGAAGACAGAATAGAGATCTTATATATAGAGATAGATATTTTAGGTTTTCCGTTCTGCTAGTGCTTCCAAGCTATAATCTCTTAAAATATCTTATGTTCTGACGTATGTATATATATATATATATATATATATATATATATATATATATAGGGCCTATATAAAGTTCTGAACCCCACCCGTGAATTAGCAGTACAACTTAATTATTAACCACATGGAATATCGTCGTTATCGTCGTCCTGATAACTTCTATGCTTAGTAGACCAAATTCGGTATATTATAAGAATAGCCTCTCAAGAAAGGCTGAAAGCACATAGCACTAACATTATCTTCGCGTGTATTCATACCTATTCATTCAAATTCATTCAAATCTAAAATCATCTCTACCTTTGTTTTGGCCAGCCAATTTATTCATAAGGTAGGACTTTCCCGTCCGATATGGACCAGCAATGGACACGACGACCACTTCCTTGTCGAGGTCCTTCAGCTGATTGAGGACCTCCGTATTGACCGTCATTTTCCCGTCTGGCCCAGAGTCCACCAGACACAGAGGCTGTCGGAATATCTCCGCGTCTGTCATTCTTGCAAGTGGACCTGGTAACAACAACACCGTTACGTTTCGTTTCATAATCGGATATTTCACACTAAGTAATTCAGTTCAATTCTGCGGCGTGTATTCAAAGACTGATCCCTCCACTTAAACAATATCGAAAAGAATGTAAAGCTATAGGGCTATAATGTAGTGCAACAGAAACATGTTATTGATTAGAATTAGGGCTAGAACTGATTAAAACATTAATCGATTAATCTCCAACAATTAACTTTGATTAATCCGTTAAATTCGATTAATTTGGTATTTGTTATGTAAAGCTTGAGAAACTGGTAAAAATTTATTTAATCACTGAGTAAGTTACTATTTTCTTTCTACAAAAACTTCAATCATTCCACATGCTGAAGGATGGCAATGAAGACACTTACTTAATTTTGTCTTCATCTTCAACTGTTCCATGAACATTTAGCTTAAATGCAAAATGATCACTTAATTTTCCAATCAAACTTTTCACATTATCGTTAGATATATTGCTTAATTTTGTCCACAATTTTTATATGCAAAATGATCGCTTAATTTTCCACTCAAACGTTTCACATTATCATTTATCATAAGTTTGAGTTGAAAATTGAGCGATCATTTTGCATTTAGGCTAAATGCTCATGGTAAAGTTGAAGATGGTGACAAAATTAACTGTTATGCTGCTAACTTATGATGGGCCTTTCTTTGCCCCTCTATTATTAGGCCTAATATAAATTAATGTACATGTAGGCCTATCTCAAGCCAGAGTTACTTTTCAAAAGCCAGCGAGGTTGTAAGTTATAGAGGATGTAGACAAGCTGTTGTTTGTATCACCGTAGTTGGACTGGGAGTGCCTCTGAGTAGGTTAGATTTGATACTTCACTTGTTATTGTAGCTTACCTATGACCTGATATATACAGTTTTCTGTGTTGGCGGGCATATTGGCCGCCATCTTTGTTAAAATGCATTTTTGGAGGGTGATCCCGTGGTCCGATTTTGTGGGATTTTTTATATGTTATTCAGCAATGGAAACTGAGCAGGAAACCGTTTAGAAAGCTTCTGAGGCAATTTGCCCAGGTCTAACTGCAAATTGCCTGGACTATACTATACGTCCAGTTTCGTGATAGCGCGGCCGCCATCTTTGATGACGTCATAGCCGGCAAACCTACCAGGTGGCTGATGTCCACCCAAGTCGAAAATACTTACCAGGACACCTACTCAACATTTCTGAAAGAAAATTCTCCATACTCAAAATTTCCTACAGAACTATAGTCAGATCCTGGACTAAGGCGCCACATTAATAATTATGTCTCCCTTTATCTCCACGTAAATTCCTCCTCTATAATTCTTCCTCTTTCTTCTTCCCCCGCACACTCCTTATTTTCTTGTGCTTCATCTTCTGGTCCTAAATTTTATTTTTAATTCAATATCTCATTATTTTTCATTTTTATTTTTGATCTCACTCATCTTCTTCTTCCTTTTCTTTTTGTTCTTCCTCTTATCTACTACCTCCTAGCGTTGTAGATATGTCCCAAGCTGCTGATTCTGGCTTATTTCGGGCTATTTGTGGGGATTCATGTCATGTTCTCCGAGGAATCTTCCCACCTACACAGCAAATCAAATATAACTTACGTCCTAGAATTCACAACTTTAATCTCCCAATCAATGATAAATGTAATTACATACCACGTATCTTGTTTAAAGATACATATTAATTGTCTTATAATTATAATTAATTGTATTTGTCTAGAATTATTAACGTTAGCCTGACTCTTTTAGCTAATTGTGTTACTTGTAACCTGTTGCGTTTTGTCAACTGGATTATTTTGAAATTAAACGTATATTGATTGATTGATCATTAAATTAGAGACGTCCTTGCCTTATTGTTTTAACAAATTCTTCAAATAGTTTGGCTTGATTTGTTATTTTCAGGGTCTTAAGGGGCCAGAAGATGATTTCACTAAGAACGTGGAAATGAAGAGTTTGAAGAAAAATAAAACCCAGTTTCATACAGAAAGCAATGGCGATCAGAAGAAAGACATGGAAAACGGTTTATTAACAAAAGATGACGCAAGGAAAACATCTAGAGAACATAATTAGATTTAGCAGCAAACGCAACAATAGTATGAACACTTTTATTACGCCACAGGGGCAGAACAATAACTAAACGATACAAAAATGAGAAAAAGAAAAGCAACATCTAGCATTAATTATAGTCCAGAAAGCATCAATTATAGACCACAAAAGCTCAGCTCTGTGTACACAAGTCATCAAACTTATTATACAATTGTGTAATGGCATCATGTTTCTTCATGAATACCGAGGCAAGGCAATCATCATTATGGAAATTGTCTAATAGGAATGTCCAAAACAGATTATAAAGGGCAACATTTTCAGAATAGATTAAATGGAAATACAGTTTAAAACGGCGTAATTTCGCCAGGAAAGTGAAATTCAGCCTACCCAGTCCATTAATGAAACTTTTAACACTTTCCCATTTATTAAACCCAAATATAAGACGATACACAGAATTCCAGCATACATTTAATTCATTAGATTGTCTTGCTGACAAAGTCAAGGCAGGGAGAGCATAGGTCAAAAGGGGCAAGGAGTAGGTCTCTTGTAAGTGGAGATGTAAAATTTCATCTAAATTGGAGGCATGAGATGCAATACAATTACATGCCCGGTAGAACGATCGCTTCAAAGGATCAATGTCAAACATTACATTTCTACGGCCACCCATAAAATGTACACCCAAATACTTAAGGGAATCAACCCAGGAGATTGAGTTATCACCCAAAGACATCAAGTCAATTGACTTGGAACACCCTTTACCAAATTGTATGCAGTAAGATTTAGAACAGTTAAACTTAAGCAAAAGGGCACTGCTGGTGCTGTAGCAAACATTCAGCATGACTTGGAGACCATTTACTGAAGGGGAAAGTAAAATAATGTCATCAGCATATAGAAAACAACCATAGAAGTGATTCTTAATATGACAACCCATGTCAGTGCGCCTCAAATTGAAAACAAATACATGCATCAAAAGATTAAATAGTGCAGGGGACAAAGTGCTGCCCTGTCTAACACCACTGCCAACATGAAACTGAGAGGAAAAACTACCATTCCATCTAGCCGTAACAAAAAACTTACCATACCAATTGCAAATAATGTCAACAATGGGTACAGGTATATTGTAATTAAGTAACTCCTTAAATAATTTATAATGATTCACACTATCAAAGGCTTTTCTAAGATCCAACGCAGCAGCATACACACAACTACCTCTAGAGTTGAAATAGTTAATGGATGACTTCAAGGCAAAAATAGCATCAGTGCAACCCAGCCCAGGCTTGAAGCCAAACTGCAAGTCATCAATCGGCAAATACGTTTGACATATATTAAGCAGCAAAGATTCAAAGAGCTTAGAAATTACAGGAATCAAAGTAATGGGTCTGTAATTCTCAGTATCATTCAGATTCCCAGTTTTATCTTTAATTAAAGGTACTATAATTCCAGCGCCAAAGCTGTCAGGTACAAATCCATGGGTAAATAATGCTTGAAAACAATAACTTAAGATGAACAATAAGGCTAGGATGGGCATACAACAAGTAATTTGCCGATAGATCGGTCTGGACCATTACAGTGGAACAGAAATATAGTAAGCCTAATATCAAACGATAAAAAGTAATACGAGCACACGATTCTACGGTATGCGGACTGTTCATCAAAGGACGATTCATCAAGGGACTTGTTCATCAAAGGTCTTTTCATCTAAGGACTATTCATCAAGATGGTTATTGGATTGATGAAAGAATTCTTGCTAAAATGAAGCTGGATTGATTAAAGGTTTACTTAAATGGAGGCTGGATTGATGAAAATAATTACCTTAAATATGAGCTCCCAAAGTTGTAGCCTATAATTAATATATAGCTTTTTAGCTTAGTCGAACTTGGCTGAGAAGGCCTTACGTACGATAAGTGTTGTTGAAAATATTGACACTGGACACATGGTAGTAAATAGATTAAAATAATATTGAAAACATAAGTCAATCCTGTACAACAATTATAGCAAATCCTATCTACCTATAGTGGCGTATTTAATCTACAATAAATAGATTATTATGAGGCTTATCTGATTCCCCATTACAAGTGCACGTGGATCCCATGTCGAAGTTATCGTAGAAGAATTCTTGGATTGGTCTCACGTAGTCGTAGATACTCGAGGATCAATCGCTGGTCTCGAATACGTACATCACTTCTCCGTCTTTGAAAGTCAAGGTAGCGTAGAAATATCCGAATCCACACGTAGGAAGATAGTCTCACGCTTTAAATTCCTCGCAACTAACCGTCCAATTGGCTCGCAGTTGGCTCCGAATGACGATCGCTCCCAAACAACCTCGCAACAGTAATTCCAGTTGAATGTTAGTCTTTCCAAGCTTACGCCGGAACGAATGACTTAGCAATCCCACTGTTTTACTCCGTTACACATCCACTTTCTCTCAACAGTAACTACAGCAGAATGACAGTCTTTCCTAACTTACGCAGGAACGATTGACTTCAAATCTCGCCGTCTTACTTCATCGAATAATGTCATGGCAACGCCTCACTACCACCGACGCTCGCAAGATTAAAGTTCGCTCGAACTCCACTTCGATCGAAACACTTTAAATCCTGGATTCACCGTGATCGCTCCTAATAAAGTCGATCCACGTATATCTCCGCAACTCAAACGATGCTGCCGTTTCCTTCCTTTCTCGGCAATTCTTTTCACCACTCTCATCACTTCAACTTACCACGTCTCAACTGTCATTACCGGTCTTTAACCGTCCCTGTGTTTCTATTCACCTAGCGTCATTGGTCGCTTAGCAACATAGCACATCACGTGACATTTAAATTACGTTTAAAAGCCTCTTACCTAGTCTAATGTTATATTTATGTATCGCCACTATATCTTTTATATATCGCCACTGTAATTGACTAGCTTATACTAATATTATATTAATTAATTAGTTAAACATGGCATTTGATAAGATTTAATCGCTACAAATAGGCCCCCTCTTAAAAAGACTGTTTACAGGCTTTCTATCTCTAACCTACTTATCAAATGACTTGTCATTCACTAATTTCAACAAGAATAACTATTTAAACATACTTACTAACAAACTATCTCATCTAAATTTAACATATTTCTACTTATTCTATATACATCTATATACCTTACTTTCTTACCTATCTTAATAAATCTTAATTCTAAACTGATCCTCTACTTAAGTAATCAGATATCACATTGTTACATCCTTTGATATAATTGATTTTGAAGCAATAATTCTGTAATGCAAGACTCCACCTCATCACTCTAGCATTCTTCATTCTCCCTTCCTTCATGTATTGCAATCCACAATGATCTGTTTCAATCACAAACTGTTTCCCAAATAGATATCTATCAAACTTCTCAATGCCCCACATTATGGCTAAACATTCTCTTTCTTCCACTGAATATCTTCTTTCTCTATCTAGTAACTTCCTACTTGCGTATGCAATAGGGTGATTTACATCCTCGTATTTCTGCATTAACACACAACCTATTCCTATACCAGATGCATCCGTCTGAATCGTAAATTCCTTACTTAAGTCAGGTAATCTCACTATAGGTTTACTTGCTAACGCCTCCTTCAGCTTTACAAATGATTTCTCCAGTATTGGTGTCCAATCTACTACGTTTGGTGACTGTTTCTTAGTCAAGTCAGATAATGGTGCCATTAATTCAGCACAATGAGGAATGAACTTCCTATAATAATTCACCGCGCCTAAGAAACTTCTCACCTGTTTCTTATTCTGTGGCCTCGGCATATCCACTATTTTATCTATCGATTCTACCTTAGGACTTATTTCACTACCTTTGAGTGTGTGCCCCAGAAAATCTACCTTCCCGTACCCTAATGAACATTTCTTTGGTTTCAAAGTAAGTTTAGCCTTCCTTACTCGTTTGAAAAATTCTCTTAACACATTCATATGATCATCCCATTCCACCGTATGCGCTAGTATGTCATCTACATAACTTTCCAGATTCTTTGTTCCATATAGGACCTTTCTTATCATCCTATTATAACTTGAAGCACTGTTTATTAAGCCAAATGGCATGACTTTGAATTTAAACATTCCATTGGCGCAAATAAAAGTCGTATAATCCTGTGAGTTTTCTGCCATTGGTATTTGCCAGTAACCTTTGCAAAAATCGAATTTACTGTATACCTTGCTCCCACTCAATTTATTAAAAACCTCTTCGTTTGACATCATGGGTTCCGGATCAAATACTGTTATCTTGTTTAACTGTTTGTAGTTACAACAGAGTCTATTCGACCCATCTGATTTCTTCACTACTACTAGTGGTGCAGCATATGCTGATTCGGATCTCTCTATTATCCCATTGTTCAACATTAACTCTATCTCTTTATCTATTTCTTTCTGTAAATGATATGGAGTTGGGTATGCTTTTGATCGAGTTGGTTCTGTACTAGTTAACTTAATCTCATGTTCAACAAGATCTGTCTTCCCTGGTACATCAGAAAATATATCGCTATATTCTTCTAATAATCTCATCATATCTCCTTTTTGTTTTTCACTCAAGTCTGGGTTTATATCAACATCCTTATAATTCTCCTTTTGTTTACTGTTATATAACTCTAGGATCTCTTCCTCTCCATCTATTCCTATTTCTCCATCATGTACTACCGCTGACACATAAGCAACTACTTCTGCTTCACCTGTTCTATCTTTTTCAACATTTGCTTTCTCCTCTAACATGTCTCTCCTGTCTATGTATTTCTTTAGCATGTTGATGTGGTATGTCTTAATCCTTCCATTCTTATCTTCAACTCTATAATCATACTCTCCTACTTTGTCTCGTACGATTAATGGACCTTGCCATTGCATAAGTAGTTTGTTGTTGCTGGTCGGCAATAACAATAATACTTTATCTCCAATTTCAAGTTTCCTATTTCTCGACTTCTTGTCATAATACTTCTTGTTCTTCAACTGTGACTGACTGATAGCTTTCTGTGCCAATGCACATGTTTCATCTATTCTCTCCCTCAATTCAAGTACATAAGTGTATGCATCTTTAATCTCCTCTTCTACAGTTCCATTAGTCCACAATTCTTTTAGAATTTTAACCGGACCTCGACATGATCTACCGAATACTAATTCAAATGGTGTGAACCCGTGGCTTTCGTGTACCGTATCTCTCAATGCAAATAAGAGAGGTGTTAAATACCTATCCCACTCTTTTGGTTGTTCACCTATCAGCTTTCTTAGTGTCGCCTTAATTGTACCATTAAGTCTCTCGACACATCCGTTTCCCATTGCGTGGTAAGGGCTAGTCATGGTGTGCTTGATTAGCAACAACCTGTTCACATCTGCCATTAATTCTGATGTGAATTGACTTCCTCTGTCGGTATGGATCTTTTGTGGTATACCCATTCGACAATAAACACTGAATAATGCCTCAACCACTTCTTCTGTACTAATTCCCTTTAAAGGTATGGCTTCTGGATACCTAGTGCTCAAATCTATTATGGTTAACACATATCTGTACCCCCTGACTGACATTGGATTTACAGGACCTATTATATCAATACAGATATGGTTGAAGGGTACATCCACTATTGGTAAATGTCCCATCGGTGCCCTATAATTCACCTTCTTGTCTACAGCTCTCTGACAAGTATCGCAACTAAGCACGTATCTACGTACATCCTGATTTATTGACGGCCAATAGAAGTCATTAGTAATCTTACTCAATGTCTTCGTTATTCCTAGATGTGCAGATAAAAGAGAACAATGTGCGATCAACATTACCTTATCTCGAAGTGTCTTTGGAACCATTAACTGTAACTTAATTTCGTCTTTTAGGATTTCCTTGTACAGTCTATACAGTAATCCATTTTCTTTGACAAATCTTATCTTGCCTGTCTGCTCTTCTACATCTATTGTCTGATCGGCTATCTCCATGTATTTCTTTAAAGTTTCGTCCTCCATTTGCAATCTTTTAATCTCCTCAGGAGTTACTTTAAGATCGGGTAATTTCGCGTATTTTAGAGGTCTAAACTTTTCGACTTTAGCGCTCGCCTCTCTCGTCTCAACAGCGGCCATCGTCAGTCGATGTTTACATTCTTCGATGACGTCATCCATCGCGGTGACATCACGATCTATGTGTATATCCTCTTCTATACTGCTTTCTGTATGCTTGTGTATCTCCGAGTATTTGTTTTGACCTGTGTCTGTTTCAATGTCAACCTCGTCTCTATTACACATATCACTCTTCAAATTTACTTCTACCGTTTTATCTTTTCCTAGTAAATACTTTACTCCATGTATCTTCCCTATTATAACAGGTTTTACAGGGTCTTCCATTACAAGGGCTTCTATTTGTCCGGTGAAATATTCTCCCTCAATTATAACATTTGCTGTGGGAAATAACTTGGTACTTCCATCAATTAGTGTACATAATGTTTCTTTACCCGTCAATGCTGAATTGTCTATCAGACTTCTCTTGACAACACAACACGTAGCACCTGAATCATATAAACACTCTGATTCTATTCCATTCAGTTTGACCCAGTGCTGTGAATTGACATTGCTTGACCTATCCAGATCATGACAATCCATATCCATGACAAAAGCACTTGTTACTTTCTCACTTGCTTCACTTGTCCTAATCTGTGGAATCCTCCAATTATCTGATTCTGATCTACACATTACACCACATCTACCTCGACTATTCATTATCTTATGTCTGCTATTCTCAAACACTTGAATAGCTGCAGCCGTATGCTTAACATGACCTTTGAATTTATTTGGGCAGTTGTATGCCTTATGACCAGCTATTTTACAGACATAACAGACAATTCCCTTCTCATTGCTCTGTGTTCCTTCTTTGTGAAAATCTCTGTTATTTATCCTACTCCTATTGGTTTCACCATGCCATTCATTAGCAGCTTTGAACCTATTTGTTGCATTGGTAAACTTATCCTTGGTTCTTTCTTCAAATACTTTACGTTGGTCTCTGTCAAATGTGAACCTTGGTTTTACTCTCATACTGGTATCACCATGTTTGTACCCGTGAGCTTCAATGTATGCCTCCGCATGAGTTAACATGTCCTTGAGTTTAATCTTACCTTTCTCCTTAATAAAGATCTTCAATTCTGGTGAGCAGGTTGTGAAGAATTGTTCCTTCAATATTAAACTCTCTAACCCTTCAAATGTTTCCTCATATCCTGCTAAGGCCATCCACTGTCTAAGGTATCTCCTCAATCTTTCCAAAAATTGAGAACAATTCTCTCCAATTTCAATTCGACTTTCTCTAAATTTTTGTCTGTAACCGCCTTCTGTCAATCTAAACCTCTTGAGCAATTGTTCTTTAAGACATTCATAATTTTGTGCCTCTCTAGAAGATAATCTCTGGTAGACTTCTAAGGATTTCCCTTCTAGATGTCTAGCTAGTGTTAAGGACCAAAGTTTTTGCGGAATCTCGTACGCCTCCACTGTCCTTTCAAATCTTAATAAATATGCGTCTAAGCAGTCCTTGTTTTCATTAAAATTGGGAAATTTAATGTCTCTCATTCCCCTTCCATTATTTCCACTATTTCCTTCTTCATTATCATTTACAAACATTACATTACTGCCTCCATTTTGTTGACGATCAGCAGTCGCCCTTGCTTCAATCTCTTTGACCTTAAGCTCTATCTCAAGTTTCTTTAATTCTAATTCCATTTGTCTCTGGCGCTTAGCTCGGTCCTCCTCAGCTTGCCGCTTAGCTCTCTCTTCATCTATTTCCATTTGTCTCTTCGCTCGTTCCTCCTCAGCTTGCCGCTTAGCTCGCTCATCCTCTGCTTGTCGCTTACTACGAGCTTCCTCAAGTTCCAATAATTCTCTCGCCTTTTTATCTTCTCTATCTTTGGCTCTTTCCTCTCTCTGTTCATCCTGACGCTCCTTCACGAAATTTTTCAGTTCCTCTGCTTTCATCCCCATCTCTTGGCCCATCTGTAACCACTGTTGGTAGTCAGTAACGGACATCTTACTTGCTTACTTTTGTTTCGGCTAAGTAATAAATTAATAGCTTTGTGCTATATAAAATTCTCGAATACTAATGACGCTCTATATGTAACCTCTTATCGATATGTACTCTATGGAATTACTACGTCATAAATTTAATATCTAATCGCACCGTTTCGAATGTCCTACAGATGCGTACCGTTATAATTCAAATTAAACTAATCAATCTACTACTATCCTAATGCACATTAACTAACGGTTTACTTAAGCACAATAAAGTCTCTCAAATCCTGGACTATGAGCTCCCAAAGTTGTAGCCTATAATTAATATATAGCTTTTTAGCTTAGTCGAACTTGGCTGAGAAGGCCTTACGTACGATAAGTGTTGTTGAAAATATTGACACTGGACACATGGTAGTAAATAGATTAAAATAATATTGAAAACATAAGTCAATCCTGTACAACAATTATAGCAAATCCTATCTACCTATAGTGGCGTATTTAATCTACAATAAATAGATTATTATGAGGCTTATCTGATTCCCCATTACAAGTGCACGTGGATCCCATGTCGAAGTTATCGTAGAAGAATTCTTGGATTGGTCTCACGTAGTCGTAGATACTCGAGGATCAATCGCTGGTCTCGAATACGTACATCACTTCTCCGTCTTTGAAAGTCAAGGTAGCGTAGAAATATCCGAATCCACACGTAGGAAGATAGTCTCACGCTTTAAATTCCTCGCAACTAACCGTCCAATTGGCTCGCAGTTGGCTCCGAATGACGATCGCTCCCAAACAACCTCGCAACAGTAATTCCAGTTGAATGTTAGTCTTTCCAAGCTTACGCCGGAACGAATGACTTAGCAATCCCACTGTTTTACTCCGTTACACATCCACTTTCTCTCAACAGTAACTACAGCAGAATGACAGTCTTTCCTAACTTACGCAGGAACGATTGACTTCAAATCTCGCCGTCTTACTTCATCGAATAATGTCGTGGCAACGCCTCACTACCACCGACGCTCGCAAGATTAAAGTCCGCTCGAACTTCACTTCGATCGAAACACTTTAAATCCTGGATTCACCGTGATCGCTCCTAATAAAGTCGATCCACGTATATCTTCGCAACTCAAACGATGCTGCCGTTTCCTTCCTTTCTCGGCAATTCTTTTCACCACTCTCATCACTTCAACTTACCACGTCTCAACTGTCATTACCGGTCTTTAACCGTCCCTGTGTTTCTATTCACCTAGCGTCATTGGTCGCTTAGCAACATAGCACATCACGTGACATTTAAATTACGTTTAAAAGCCTCTTACCTAGTCTAATGTTATATTTATGTATCGCCACTATATCTTTTATATATCGCCACTGAAATTGACTAGCTTATACTAATATTATATTAATTAATTAGTTAAACATGGCATTTGATAAGATTTAATCGCTACAAATATGAAAATTATTTTCCTTAAATCGAAGCTGGATTGATTAAGAGATTCGTTGCTTAAATAGAAGTTGGAATAATGAAAAGAATTCTTGCTTAAATGGAAGCTGGATTGATGAAAAGAATTCTAGTTAAAATAGAAGCTGGATTGGTGAAAATAATTATTGCTGAAATAGAAGTTGGAATGATGAAACTGATCTTGCTTAACTCGAAGCCGGATTGATGAAAAGAATTATTGTTTAAATAAAAGTTGGAATTATGAAAAGAATTCTTGCTTAAATAGACGCTGGATTGGTGAAAATAATTATTGCTTAAATAGAAGTTGGAATGATGAAAAGAATTTTTTTATAAAAGTGAATGTTGGATTGATGAAAATAGTTTCTTATGAAACTAGAAGCTGCCTTGATGAAAATAATACTTGCATAAATAGAAGCTGGATTGATGACTGTCATCATGGACATTGGTATTAAAATGTCATAATAGGCCTATATGAAACGGTGAAGCGATATGTTTTAATGCGTACATATTAAAGAACGCTAAAACGATTAATGTTCTCGTGATGAACAGTCCCTTGATGAAAAGGACTTTGATGAACAGTCCCTTGATGAATCGTCCGTGATCAATCAAATCAATTTATTGTTCCCAGAACAAAACGAAGTTAATAGCATGAAATTACAGTGTATACAGTTTCACAAACATAGTGCAAATTATTACAGAAGTTTATCAGAAGTATGAGGGAGCAAAGGGCACACCTGAAGGGACAAGTCCCGCTGAATAGGGGCCTAATTGCATTAACTATATAGCAAAACTTGCAAGTTATTTTTGAGAACTAAATGGACGGCAGGGGAATTCCATCCCTACTCAACTAAATCAAAGAAACAAAACAAAAACAGAAAGAACCAAAAATCAAATGCTAACAAACTAAGCACCGTCATGAGAACATAAAAACAACAAGGCACTGCCAAGACAGAGAACATTAAGTGTGAATAGTCCCTTGATGAATCGTCCTTTGATGAACAGTCCTAGAACCGATTCTACTGTGGTTGAACCATATAAGTTTCACACAAACCTCAGTCGCTGAGAATATGCGGGCGAGTCAATTTTAAACTGTGCATCCTGGTGCATAAAAGTCTTAACAACTGCGGACCACGATACCTGGCAGACAAGATCAGGCCGCTATTGGACGATTCTAACAGGTCGCGGCTTCGATCATCAAAGTCCACTGATGTATTTTGTACCAGATACTAAAACTAAAACTGATGATCTGGCCTTTCGGGTCGCTGGACCACCTGCCTGGAACAGTTTCTCTGCAACTTCAGGAAACCAAAAGCCTTTATGTTTAAGCTCTTTAAAATGTACTTACTACACAACTCTGAGCATTTGCTCCGACACTTAACAGTGTAAAACATCCTAGAAGTATCCTGCCACTAACGATGATATACAAATAGTCGTAATTAGAATGACAATAATGTTAATCTGAGTAGGTTCACGGAACGTAAGTTAAAGTCCGGTAAGGAAATTGAGGTAAGACAAGTTAGGGTAATTGACGGTAAGGTAAGATATCATAGATATAGTATGTAACATTAATTTAGCTATGTTGAGGTTTTATAACGTAGGGTGGGAGGAGGAAAAGGTAAAGTGCATGACTATCTCAAATGGTCACACTGGCGCTTGGACCAAAGGAAGCAGTAGACTGATTTAATGCTATATAGACGGAATTTCTTTATAAACTGCCCATGCAAAGAACATTAATTTATGTCTAAACATAGACTGAAAGCCTGCCTTGGAGATAACAACCACACCTCCTTTGCGTCTGGCCAAATAATGCAAAGCTCAATACAGCACAACGCAACACGGTTCTGTTGAAAAATTTGCTTAATAAATTACAGACAATCATGTAACATTGTAACCTATGAATCAAAAGTTTAACAGAGCCTTGTTGTCTTTTTCTGCCAAAGTTAGCTTTCGTTTTCTTAGGCTCGTATTCAACAGAGCCTATATTAATTGGTTTGTTAGGTCCAGAGATAATGTTAATTGGTTTGTTAGGTCCATTGTCATTTTAAAGCCTGTGTTATAGTTCATAAAACGTTTTAGTCGAATCTCAGCTCAGCTCAGCTCGTTGCTCATACCTGATGCAAGCAAATAATTATTGCAGTCGTTCAACGGATTCTCTCGTTCTTGCTGTGGCTCGTAATAGAACAGAGCTGAGCCCCAGGTGTTCTCGTTGTCTGGTCTCAAGCATCGGGATTCAATTACCACTTCCGTGCGTTCCGTTATCACTCTTGTATCATTAACAACTAAAGTAAGATGGCTCCTGTTTCAGTTTACTCAACCTCTAATCTCGTTTCGCTGACTTAGGCTATCGCATTTTTACCTGACTTTTCAACAGAAAATTATTTCGAGATTTCTGCAAGATCTGCGTCCTGTGGCCAACTCAGTCATAATGAGGATACTGACCGTACACTGTCGGTGAGAATATGAGATGGCGATGAATAAGACTGGCCACCCGCCCTCCGAGGCTACGAAAATGAACACTTCATACCCACGGCTGCCTCAGGGCTAGCAAGGACTGTTCTTCTTCTTCTCTAACGGATATTGACTTAGATTAAGGTTTCAGTTGAAGCGTACATATACATCGGTTGATGACTTGTACATTATGACAACGGCGCTATGGAAGTCATTAGATCAGATCAGACACTGTCGGTGGCATGATCAGGCTTCGAGGTGAGGAATGCTCTCATATGCCGAGGCAAAGAAAGATATGTCGCTAACATTTCAAATCTGTCTGCCCTGGGGTCAGCTCAATAGGCTGTTCCACAATATAACAGGGCCGCCATATTATAGCCTATTTATCTACGCTGCTTCATGCTGGATGCAATTAAGTAATCGCTGCACGCACATGCATGTCCCACAGATAATTGTACTCAAACTATACGAGATGAAAATAGACCTTAGCTAAAATTACAGATAATTAAAACTATTAAAACAATTGATGACACATAAAGAGCAATTGTTACCAATCTTCTCCAAATTATAGCCAATCCCAACCACGTCACAATACAGCGTTCGAAGTCACATTGTTTTGAAGTTGAAAGGGTACACGCGGCATAAATACGTTCCCGTTAAAAATCGTACTAGGGTAATCGTATTATTTTAGATCTTACTTTCATTATTATGTTAAAATTCTTAAACCTATGACATGAATACAAACAATGTTTTCCTGAAAGAAATAGTGAATATATGAACAAATAAATTCAACAGAGCAAAAAAGCAACGAAGAATTAATGACTCTTGAGTATGCAATGATTTTTGTAACAAAAATAAGCGTCTCATATAAAAAGTGGTCATTCTTCGCATGCGATCAAACGCCAAATTCTGCTCACTTCCAGATCTCTCTTGAATGTATTCATTGCGTCTATTCGTCTAAATGCTATTTATTTAAATTGTCTTGAATAAATTTATTGTCTTCCTCGGTATTTAATTGGGGAGATGCGTTGAGAATGCGGCGTTCATTAGACTGTCGGATGGTTTGGTGAGGGTGTGTTTGAGATTTGCCCAGAACAGTTGTTGACCGACGTTGCTCTCTTTCGTCCATTCGATGTACGTCCGTCGCTGCATCTGAATCCCGAGTCTTGGCGTCAGATTACAGTCGGCGATCTCTTCCAACAGAATCAGAACGAGACTGTCACGATCCTCTTCCATCAGTCTCGTCTGTGCCATCGTCAGCTCAAAGTGACACCACGGAGACAAGGCGAAGGCGTTCGACACAATCAACAAAGTCTTACGACTGCTGTCGATGCTGTCCAGGATGTTTTCAGCGATGTCTCGACCGGGAAGCCAGTCTCTTTCGTGGATGCACAGACGCAGATTGTATTCCTGTTCGAGGCGAGGAAGAAGTTGAGTAATGACCCAACTGGAATCGCTGCGACTGTATCCAACGAAAGCGTCATAAGGGAAGGTATCCAGCTCTTCTTCGTCCTTACACCTTTCTGCTCTTTTCTTAGCACTTTCCTGTAATAATTTGTGAATCATCTGTAAGCTATAGCAATCTTTACAGCTATATCTTTCGAAGTGACATCGCAATGATTACTTAATTCTTTAATTTTTGCTTATTTTGCGCATCTACTTTGAAGGCTAGCGAAACACGTTTGCTGGCAAATCTTTGGAAGATTTCACGAGACCTGTTGCGTCTGAACTTTTGTACCCATCGACATGATTATTCGTTAATTTTCAGTTCCAATATTTTCTAGTTATTAGCGAATTATTATCTCCGTGAAGCTCAAATATCACTCTGGCGCTTCATGCACATTATTATCAAAAAACGTAGGCTACTTCTTGAGTGCACTTACCGTTTTCATAAAGTACCAGTATCTGAGATGCCATCGAAATCGATGTAGAGCAGATGCCGTTGATCCCGAGATCCAGATCAAAGATGTCACCAGAAATACAATAACGAGGCATGCATCTTCGAACAATGGATCCTGGAAACAGTCAGAGTGGGAAGGACTGTCAAGTTGGAACATGTTCACTTGACCCTTAGATGTCTGGCAGTAATACTTGTCCCATCCTCTGACCTCAACCTTGGAGGCTTTCGCTCTCTTCAACCAACGACGCAGCCAAATAAAATTACAATCGCAAATAAATGGATTGTCTGAGAAATCTACCAGCCTCAAATTCTTCCAGACTTTCAACGGAAGAGACTCGAAAGTGATTGTCGAAAGTCTACCAGAGGATACAGTTAGTTCACGCAGTGATTCTGCAATGCCGGCGAAATCTGACCTGTTAAGAGTCGACATTCGATTTCCACTGAGTTGGAGTCGCGCTAAATTAGGAAGGTTAGCAAACATTTGTGAAAGAGAACTAATTTCTGTTCCGGACAAATCGAGATCCGTGAGATTTCGAAGATCGTGGAAAGCAGCCCTCGTCAAATTCCCGTCTGCGATTCTGCACAAGCTCATATCTATTCGTTCTATATTCGGAGCCTGCTGAAAAAGGTTCCAGTTTTTATCATCAAGACGAAAATTTGTCTGATGTAGATTAATTATTTTCAAGGAATTCGAACTGAAAGCGTGAGGCTCAACTTCAGAAAGTGGATTATAAGATAGATCTATATGTTCCAGAGTCCTCAAATGTAGAAAGCTATTGTTTTCCAGTTTCTGAAGTGCATTCTTTCCTAGTCTTAACTCCTTTAGATTTAAATCTTCCTCGTGAAAAAAATTCTTGAAATAATTTTCACTTAAATCTAACATCATCAAAGATGGAGGGAGTATTCCTGCGCGAAGTACCCTCAAATTAGGATTTGCAGAGGAAAGGTTCTCTAGTTTGGCCAGTTTATTAATCTTTCTGTTAGTGTGTTTCCTTCCTGTCAATATCAAGTCCGAACATTCTGAATTGCGCACTTTCTCGAGAAACTTACCACACTCATCAAAGTTGGACATCCAGAATTGGTTTTCTCGAGGAGTAAGTGAAGAACATACATGTCCAGCTATGTCATCAAACCGACAGCGTCTCAAACTTAGATTTCTTAATTTAAGCAGATGTTTGAATGAGTACTTCTCTAATATGCTTCCATCCAGAATTAAGCTGCGAGTGTCGGGAGAGATGTCTTTCTGGACTTCTTTGAATAAATTGGTGCAGTTTACCGTTTGCGACTCTTTATCACACGTACACTTCTTAGGACAGTTGTGCGAAAATCGATTCCTAAAGTCATTCAATTTTCCCAATGCATTTCCGTTCAGGATTAAGCCGAGTGTCGGGGGAGATGTCCTTAGGAACTTCCTGTAAACCGGCATTGTAACAGCTTACCGTTTGCGAGTCTTTATCACACTTACACCCCTCCGGACAGTTGTTAGCCTTAAGATTTTTATCATAATTCCAGCACATCATTCATGAAATAACGAATTACGACTAAGCAACAGACCAATGCCCTGAACCTGGTTGCTGCAGCAGAAGTCTCCATCTTTCCAACACGTTCATCTGTGATGCTCCACTCTTTTTTATTGTTTGAAAGCAAAACCAGTTTACTCTGAGCAACACTGACAATTTGCTTTCCTTTTCGCTCAATGTAGAGTGTACTTTAACACCAGGAGTAGGCCTACAATTGAACAATGATAGAAAAAGTAGACGTGTATTAAATTGATTTATATCATTGTCAGGAAAAGCAATAAACTCTACTGTTCCTTCATGCAGCTGTGGTCAGTGGTGTAACGAAGGGGGGCAGAGAGGGGCAGACGCCCCCGGGCGCAGCACCAGAGGGGCGCAAAATTAGCAATCAGTGGTACACAGTACTATGACTAGAACGATTAAAAGTCAACAATAAAATAAAAAGGGGGCGCATTCATCAACCCTTGCTTCCGGGCGCTGAAACCCTTCGTTACGCCGCTGGAGCCTGTGGTACAATCCAGACTATGGCCAACATTGACGAGGTTTGACCATAAAAAACGTTTACGTGGAAGTGGATAATTGTCTCTTCCGTTCACACTTTCAAAAGCGAATGGTCACAAATTGCTTGTTATGAAACGTGAATAGGCACGTCAGTTTCTAGTCATAATTATTGTTATAATTGGTGACAGGTTCAGTTTCACAATGGTCGTTCAAAATGTTAGTTTCGCTGTTAGATTTTTGAAATCCTAAAGCCTTTAGCCTTATTCAGTGTTATTATTATTATTATTATCATTATTATTATTATTATTATTATTATTATTATTATTATTATTATTATTTTTTTTTTTTTTTTTTTTTCGCCCGAGGTAAATATGATCCCTCAGGCTCTAAGAAACTTATTATTATTATTATTATTATTATTATTATTATCATCATCATCATCATCATCATCATTTTGTCAACAAACTCAAACACACTAATAAAATTGGCTGTTTTCAGTTAACTGGACCGAGGAACTGTCACACTTTTTGGCGACCACGGCATAGCCAGGGCAGTCATGCAAGTAACCAGTATAGGTCCGCTGGTTACTTAGCTTATGGCAAGCAGGGCAAACATTCTGGCAACCTTATGACGGGTAACGACCAGGGCAAAAGCTTTTTCACCAGGGCGTTTGTCCTGGCTTGCCCTGCTGTAACACCGCCACTGGATGCCATCGATTTCCTGGGCGTTCCAATTCCCCGAAGCTCCAAACAGACACGGAGTTTTCAATTTAAACGGAAACTGAGAGGCGCTTCTACCACTGTCGAAATCTAGTCTCCTAGTTCTTGAACAAGCTCCAGTGACCCTATGTGCCAGTTTCCTGTTGCTTCGAATGCAAAAGCGACGAAATGGTGGAGACGAGGATGGATTGACGTCTTCTTTTCTGCTGCAGATCTTCGGACGAGAACGAAAGCGAAGAGAAACTGAGTAACACGGATTACTGGAACCTAAAGTATTCGCCGTATAAGTATTTATCTCTTTATCTCCTCTTATATTTCTCTTCGTCTAATTCTATTTTCTTCTTTCCTATTGGCATTCTTGATTTTTGTGGGTTTCATCTTTGTGTGATACATTTTATTGGGAATTCGCACTCTTATTATTTTTCTCTTTCTTCTTCTTCTTCTTCTTCTTCTTCTTCTTCTTTTCTTCTTCTTCTTCGTCTTCTTCTTCTTCTGCTTCTTCGTGCCTCCCTGCCTTACATGGCACTCTTAATGGTTCTCAGTAAATTTAAGATTTCCTGACTTTATTCTTTTAACAAATTCTTGAAGTAGTTTGGTTTGATTTTTTACTTTCAGTGTCTTAAGGAGCCAGAAGATGAGTTCACTAAGGACGTGGAAATGAAGGCTTTGAAGAAAAGTGGAAACCAGTGTCTCGGAGAAATGAATGGCTTCTTTAAGAAGAACATGGAAAACAGTTTACTCAAAAAGATGACTCAAGAAAAGTAGTCGTTATCTAAAGAACATGATTATTATTGCAGCTACCGCAACAATGGACATTGATTTTTTGGACAACCCCTCTGATACGACTAAGCCTTCGTAAATAAGCTGGTACCTGCGCTTAACTTTTACAATAGCGCTATAGAAATTTTGACTCTACGAGTGCGATACGATTAAAGTGGAATATCAGTGGGATATAGTAATTGATAATAAGTAGTAAGAGTACACGATTCTACTTTGGTTGAAACCATGAAATTTTCGCATAAGCTTCAGTAGATGAGAATTGGCAGGCGAGGCAAAGTCAAACTCTGCATCCTGGTGCATAAACGTATGAACAACTGTGCACCACGCAACGTGGTAGACAACATCAGGCCCTGATCGGACGATGCCAATAATTAGCGGCTGCGATCATCAAAGTATTCGTGCCATTAACTAAAACTAAAACAGGGGATTGAATGTTTCGGGTCGCTGGTCAACGTGCCTGTAGCAGTCTTCCTTCACCTATTCAAGAAGCCAAAAGCCTTTATGATTTTAAAACCAGTTTAAAATGTACTTGCTACGTAGCTCTGAGCATTTGCGTCGACTGTTGACAGTGTGTTTATAAAGCATCCTAGAAGTAGCTTGCTACTTACGATGCTGTATAAATTGTTGTAATTACAATTACAATTTCGAATCGGTAGGTTCATGGAGCGTAAGTTAAAGTCCGGTAAGGGAAGTGTGGTTAGACAAGGTAGGGTAAGTCACGGTAAGGTAAGATATCATAGATAATTATGGTATGGTAAGTTATGTTGAGGTCTTATAGCGCAGGGTGGGAGGAGGAAAATGTAAAGTGCATGACTATCGCAAATAGTCAAACTGACTCTTGGGCAATCAGTGCCAGCGCCAGGATTTCAGGTTTGGGTGGGCTAAAGTATTACCCCGCAGTCGATCGAGTCGAGTGTATACGATCGACTTAGCTAGGCCGACGATCGACTCGATCGACTTCGTCGACTCGCCGACCTTTCGACGACTCGATCGACTTGGCTCGGACGACGATCCACTCGATCGACTTCGTCGACTCGACCGACGAACTTTCGACGACTCGATCGACTTGGCTCGGACGACGATCCACTCGATCGACTTCGTCGACTCGCCGACCTTTCGACGACTCGATCGACTTGGCTCGGACGACGATCCACTCGATCGACTTCGTCGACTCGCCGACCTTTCGACGACTCGATCGACTTGGCTCCGGACGACGATCGACTCGATCGACTTCGTCGACTTGGACTGTAGTCTCTTGGCCAAATTGCTGACGACTGTTGCATTCTTAAAATCCAGTATCTAAATTACTCGTATATTTCAATTGCACGCTCTTCCTCAAACTGTCAATGGTTATAACAGTTCTATTAACAACTGTAATTGCAGTTATAACTTCTATAGCTCTGGTGTCTAATGTACAAAGCATCAGCTGTAATTGAACTGGTAAGAAGCAGTTCAGGTATTATAATTACATCGCGTCTGCCTGTGGTTGACTTGAAAGGATTAAGCCTCCCTAAATCTGTCGACTTGATCAGCAAGGCTACAATGGAATCTCCTACGGTACGTACCGTACAGTACATAAATTAGTACCAGCTCAACAAATAAGACGGCAGTAGAGGACGTGTAATATCTATCTATTATAGTTAAACTGTGGAAGAAAGTATCTCTATAACTTCCACTAATAAGAAAGCGCCAAGAGATTCATTATTTGCAGTGAACTTCATATTAGGTTCATACGGTAGTTGTTTACACAGAATTACGTCATTACATCATAAGGTCTGTCATGTTGTGAAGAAATAGTCAGTAAAATATTTCAGAGTCGAGTCGAGGAAACTACGATCGACTCGACTTGGCCGGGTGTTACGATCGACTCGATCGATCGACTCGATCGGCTGCCTGGGTATAGGCTAGAAGCCCAAAAACCTTCGATTTTGTCCCCTCCTCCCTGTGATTTGCTGATTTCCCACTTTTGGGGGCTGAGCCGCAGTTGACGGGGCTTAGCCCCCTAGCCCTCTGGCGCCGCCTCTGTGGGCAATAGGAAACAGTAGGCATGATTTAATATTTCTTTATAAACCGCGCATGCATGGAACATTAATTTCTCTCTAAGCAAGACTGAAAGCCTGCTTACGAAATAACAAATAAGTAAGTAAGTATAGCCTTTATTGATCCAATTGCTAACCGCACTTTGGTGTACATTATGAAGTATATAATCACGAATAAATCATCCTAATAATAAAAGTTTTGCGTGCCAGACTGTCTGCAACAGGTAGAATTCTGTCATGTTTACGTGGACGTAGAGCATATACTACAGTTTTAATTGGGGGCAGTAGGTCATGTAGAAAAAAATACATCTCCTTAGTGGTTTGGCATAATCATGCAAAGCTCTTAATACGAAACACAGACAAACGCAGCATAGCACGGCTCTGTTGAACTATTATTTTGCTTCATAAAATTAATTACAACCGAGCCTTGTTGTGTTTTTCTGCCAAAGTTAGCTTTCATTTTCTTAGGCTCGTATTCTACAGAGATGAAATTAACTGGTTTGTTAGTTCCACTGTATTTTAAAGTCTGTCTTAATTATGATAAACGCACAGAAATCTCTGTCCCTGCGTGACTGGCTGACTGCGTGCGTGCCCGGTCGATGCGTGGTGTTACGCTGTTTGCATGTTATGCTATTTTCGCCTTCATTGCCAGAGACAATATGGCTTACGTCATTCACGTCATCGCAATAATTATATACGTTGTCATAGCAACGCCAGATCATGACGTGTGGGTCCTTCTGCATTTCTATAAGGGGATGGGCATGGACTTCTGTATAATAGCTTGCTATTATTAAGACGTCTATGGGATGCGGAGGGGAAGCGACGGGTCAGCCACACACGATCGTCCAAACGGACTAAGGGAGGGACGGACGGACATAGGAGGGAGGGAAGGAGGTATGAACGGCAGGGATGGACGGCAGGAAAGTACGGGGAGAGGGAGGGAGGGAGGAAGGGAGGAGGAAGACAGTGGAGAAGCAAGCACGTTCGAATACTGCGTGGGGTCGCTCCAGACTGGCGCAGCCAGCGAGTACTCACTGTTAGAGGTCGCTGGAGTCAAAACGAAACCGCTAGGGGTCGCTCGAGACTGGCGCAGCCAGCGAGTACTCACTGCTAGAGGTCGCTGGAGTCAAAACGAAACCGCTAGGGGCCGCTCGAGACTGGCGCAGCCAGCGAGTACTCACTGGTTGAGGTCGCAGTTAGCGAGTAGTCAACGCTAGAGGTCTCAAGATTGATTTCTTTGTATCTCAGTATATTAACTCAGTCGCCGTTTCAAAGAGAGCGCAGTTCGCAGAAGAGAGGCGGGGAGGGGAGTTCGAGATTTAAATTTAAACCGTCGCATCGATTCAAATTTGCATGTAATGGAAGTCGGTAGGTGGCGCTGCTATGAAGCTTAAACAGTCGGGGAGATTCAAATTTGCATGTAATGGAAGTCGGTAGGTGGCGCTGCTATGAAGCTTAAACAGTCGGGGAGATTCAAATTTGCGTGTAATGGAAGTCCGTAGGTTACGCTGCTATCAACTTTTAGCCGTCGCGTGCTATGACCTTTGCCCTGCGCGATAGTCTGTTGCCCTGTATGGGTCTGCGGGCCGCCGGTCATATATTTTAAGTGGCTCGCCCGCGCACCCTAAACTCTACCGTCTTAGGACGGGCAAACATCTAGTGGTTCATAAAACGCTGTAGTTGAATCTCAGCTCAGCTCGTTGCTCATACCCCATGCCATCAAATATTGCAGTCGATTAACGGATTCTCTCACTCTTGCTGGGCCTCGCGCTAGAACAGTACTGAACCCTCGGATGATCTCGGTGACTGGTTTGAAGCAGTAGGATTCAATGACCAGTTATGTGCGTTCCTATCTTAATCAGAACTAAAGTAAGAACGCTTCTGCTTCAGTTTATTCACCCTCTGTAGTCTCACATCTCGTTTCTCTGACTTATCGGATTTGGACCTGACTTCTCTAACAGAAATTTAGTTCGCCATATATCTGTCCCATCTGCGCCTCTTAGCCAACTCAACCATAATAAATAAACTTATCGTACACTGTCGTTGCGAAGATTAGACGAATAGGGAGAGGAATGGCCACCCTCCCTCATATGCCTAGACTAAGAAAATAAAATCGCTAACACTTCATAGTGATAGCTTAGGCAACTGCTCTTCTTCTTCTTCATCATCTCTAATGGATATTGACTTAGACTATGGATTCAACTGAAGCGACCATCGGTCGAAGTTTCATGCTTTAATGATAAAGGCGCTATAGAAATCATTAGGTCAGATCGGACACTGTCGATGGCATGATCAGACGGCGAAGTCACAATCAAATTATAGGAGATGAAAATAGACTTTAGCTAAAATTACAGATAATTAAAACTATTAAAACAAATGATGACACATAAAGAGCAATTGTAATCAATCTTCCCAAAAATATAGCCAATCCCAACCACGCCACAATACAATGTTCAAAGTCACATTGTTTTGAAGATGAAAGGGTGCACGCGGCATAAATACGTTCCCGTTAAAAATCGTACTAGGGTAGCCGTATTTTAGATTTAGATTTTTATTTTAGATGTTACTTTCATTATTATGTTAAAATTCTTAAACCTATGACATGAATTACACAAACAATGCTTTCCTGAAAGTAATAGTGAATAGGGCCTATATGAACAAATAAATTCAACAAAGCAAAAAAGCAACGAAGAATGAATGACTCTTGAGTAATGAGTATGTAATGAATTTTGTAAAAAGAAAATTAGCTTCACATATAAAAAGTGGTCATTCTACGCATGCGATCAAACGCCAAATTCTGTTCACTTCCAAATCCCTCTTGAATACAGTCATCGCGTCTATTCGTCTAAAGTGCTATTTATTTAAATTGTCTTGAATAAATGTACTGTGTTCCTCTGTATTTAGTTGGGGAGATGCGTTGAGAATGCGGCGTTCATGAGACTGTCGGATGGTTTGGTGAGGGTGTGTTTGAGATTTGCCCAGAACAGTTGTTGACCGACGTTGCTCTGTTTCGTCCATTCGATGTACGTCCGTCGCTGCATCTGAATCCCGAGTCTTGGCGTCAGATTACAGTCGGCGATCTCTTCCAACAGAATCAGAACGAGACTGTCACGATCCTCTTCCATCAGTCTCGTCTGTGCCATCGTCAGCTCAAAGTGACACCACGGAGACAAGGCGAAGGCGTTCGACACAATCAACAAAGTCTTACGACTGCTGTCGATGCTGTCCAGGATGTTTTCAGCGATGTCTCGACCGGGAAGCCAGTCTCTTTCGTGGATGCACAGACGAAGATTGTATTCCTGTTCGAGACGAGGAAGAAGTTGAGTTATGACCCAATTGGAATCGCTGCGGCTGTATCCCACGAAAACATCAAACGTGAAGCTATCAGCGTTTTCCCCATCTCGAAACCTCTCAGCTCTTTTCTTTGCACTTACCTGTAATAATTTGTGAATCATCTGTACACTATTGCAATCTTTACAGATATATCTTTCGAAGTGACATCGCAATGAATACTTAATTCTTTAATTTTTGCTTATTTTGCGCATCTATACTTGAAGTCTACCGAAACACGTTGGCAGGCAAATCTTTTGAAGATTTCTCGACACCTGTTGCGTCTGAACTTTTGTACCCATCGACATGATTATTCGTTAATTTTCAGTTCCAATATTTTCTAGTTATTAGCGATTTATTATCTCCGTGAAGCTCAAATATCACTCTGGCGCTTTATGCACATTACATTATTATCAAAAAACGTAGGCTACTTCTTGAGTGCACTTACCGTTTTCATAAAGTACCAGTATCTGAGATGCCATCGAAATCGATGTAGAGCAGATGCCGTTGATGCCGAGATCCAGATCAACGATGTCACGAGAAGTACGACAACAAGGCATGCATCTTCGAACAATGGATCCTGAAAGCATGTGGAATCGGAAGGACTTTCCAGTTGGAACATGCTCATTGGACCCTTAGCTGTCTGGCAATAATACTTGTCCCATCCTCTGACCTCAACCTTAGATCCATTCACTCTCTTCAACCAACGACGCAGCCAAATAAAATTACAATCACACATGAAGGGATTGTCGGAGAAATCTACCAGCCTCAAATTCTTCCAGACTTTCAACGGAAGAGATTCATAATGGACGGTCGAAAGTCTACCAGAGGATATAGTTAGTTCACGCAGTGAGTCTGCAATGCCATCGAAATCTGACCTGTTAAGAGTCGACATTAAATTTCTACTGAGTCGGAGTCGCGCTAAATTAGGAAGGTTAGCAAACATTTGTGAAAGAGAACTAATTCCTGTTCCGGATAAATCGAGATCCGTGAGATTTCGAAGATCGTGGAAAGCAGCCTTCGTCAAATTCTCGTCTGCGATTCTGCACAAGTTCATATCTATTCGTTCTATATTCGGAGCCTGCTGAAAAATGTTCCAGTTTTTTTCATCAAGACGAAAATTTGTCCGATGTAGATTAATTATTTTCAAGGAATTCGATCTGAAAGCGAGAGGTTCAACTTCAGAAAGTGGATTATAAGATAGATCTATATGTTCCAGAGTCCTCAAATGTAGAAAGCTATTGTTTTCCAGTTTCTGAATTGCATTCTTTCCTAGTCTTAACTCCTTTAGATTTAAATCATCCTCGTGATAAAAATTCTTGAAATAATTTTCACTTAAATCTAAAATCATCAAAGATGGAGGGAGTATTCCTGCGCGAAGTACCTCCAAATTATTATTTGCAGAGGAAAAGTTCTCTAGTTTGGCCAGTCTTTGAATTTTTCTGTTAGTGTGTTTCCTTTCTGTCAATATCAAGTCCGAACATTCTAAATTGCGCACTTCCTCGAGAAGCTTACCACACCTTTTACTTACATCCATTGTGGGCATCCATAATTGGTTTACTCCAGGAGTTATTGAAGAGCATACATGTCCAGCTATGTCATCAAACCGACAGCGTCTTAAGCTTAGATTTCTTAATTTAAGCAGATGCTTGAATGAGTAATTCTCTAATATGCTTCCATCCAGAATTAAGCTGCGAGTGTCGGGAGAGATGTCGTTCTGGACTTCTGTGAATTTGGCATTGGTGCAGTTTACCGTTTGCGAGTCTTGATCACACGTACACTTCCGATGACAGTTGTACGAAATTGGATTCCTAAGGTCATTGCTGCATTCAACATCATTCATGAAATAACGAATTACGACTAAGCAACAGACCAATGCCCTGAACCTGGTTGCTGCAGCAGAAGTCTCCATCTTTCCAACACGTTCATCTGTAATGCTCCACTCTTTTTATCGTTTGAAAACAAAACCAGTTTACCCTGAGCAACACTGACATTTTGCTTTCCTTTTCGCTCAATGTAGAGTGTACTTTAACACCAGGAGTACAATTGAACAGTGATAGAAAAAGCAGGCCTTTTAAATTGATTAATATAGCAATTAATATGCAATGCCGTGTTGTTAATTGCATATTTGCTGTTTGTCTCTTTGTAAACGCATTGTTTATGGTCACTTTCGTTTGCACAGACTGCTTTCCGTTTTTTTTGAATAAATAGCCAAAATCGCTAGGCACACGTTTTATGTTGACATACGCCTTTCTCTTTTGGACGAGATCAGTATTAAGTGAAAAACGACCTAAAACAGTGAACACGTCATGTCAGCAATGTTATAGCAACTAAGCAGACCAAAGTGAGTAAGAAAGTGATCATTTTTAGCAGGATGGACGATTGGGCTGCAGTGAATAATTCACGAACCGATTGGTATTTTAACTATGATTAATTTGCAGCGATCATTGATTGCTTCTTAAAAGCATCATGATGATAATGGCGCTATAGAAGTCATTTGAATGGATTAGATATTAGATTAAGCTTAGATCAGAACGGAATCCCACTTCCTCATCACTGAGTCGTCTGTTTTCTTCTTCACTTAAACATGGTTAAACAACCATTTGGGCCGAACTGAACCATTTTCAAATGGACCGGGGTTGCTGTTCCTACAACCACTTCAAATGGAAGGAGTCACTGTTCCTTCATGCAGCTATGGTTAGTGGCGTAACGAAGGGGGGCAGAGGGGGCAGCCGCCCCGGGCGCAGCACCAGATGGGCGCAAAATTAGCTATAAGTAGTACACAGTACTATGACTAGAACGATTAAAAGTCAACAACAAACTAAAAACGGGGCGCATTCATCAACCCTTTCCCCCCGGGCGCTGAAACCCTTCATTACGCCGCTGGAGCCTGTGGTACAATCCAGACTATGGCCAACATTGACGAGGTTTGACCACAAAAACGTTTATGTGGAAGTGGATAATTGACTCTTCCGTCCACACTTTCTATAGCGAATGGTCACAAATTGCTTGTAATGAAAGTGTGAATAGGCACGTCAGTTTCTAGTCATAATTATTGTTATAGGCCTAATTGGTGACAGGTTCAGTTTCACAACGGTCGTTCAAAATGTTAGTTTCGCTGTTAGATTTTTGAAATCCGAAAGACTTTTGTCTTACATTCAGTCGCTATTATTATTATTATTATCATTATTATTATTATTATTTTTTCTTTTTTTTTTTGTGAAAAAATCTTCAGGCTCTAAGAAACTAAATAAAAGCTCAGCGTGATCAAGCTTGGAGTACGCGGTCCTCGTCCCCGGGTACGGTGTGAAGGTGCCTCTAAAAGCAACGGCGTTAAAACGTTGAGTGCAAATTGAAAGCCTCTGGAAAGGTAAGTTGTCTCCCTTTGGTCGCCAGAAACAGCGGCTGCACGGTGACCCAGCTCCACCAAGAACTCGCGACCCGCGCGATTGATTGGGCCCAGTGTTTCGACTGCTATCGGAACGAACTCGTGGGAGGCAGGGAGCGTGGAGTACTTGTTGCACTTATTATTATTATTATTATTATTATTATTATTATTATTAGTATTATTATTATTATTGTATTGTATTTGAACACTTGTTATAGCGCCCCAACCAGATTTCCCATTCAGAGGCGCTCCCGACTACTGCGCGAACGCTGAATCGGAGTTTAACGCCGAAGCGCATGAGCAATTGCGAGTGAAGGACTTGCCCAGGGTCCCTACGCGGCGACTTTGAGGTGGATCCGAACCCGCAACCCTCCAGCTGCAAGGCACCGAACATACCCCTATACCACCGCGCCCCAGTTGTATTGTGATGTGTTGTATTGTGTGTTGTATTGTACTCCACGTTTATAATGCGACCGAGCCAACCCGCAGTAAAGATCCGAGAAATTAATCTCTGATAATCCGACCCGACCGGGAAGCGAACCTAGGGCGCCGGCGCGGAGAGCGGGCACCAACCCACTCGGCCACTCAGGATCCTTATTATTATTATTATTATTATTATTATTATTATTATTATTATTATTATTATTATTATTATTATTATTATTATTATTATTATCAGCATCATCATTATCATTTTGCCAACAAACTCAGACAGACAAATAAAATTGGCTGTTTTCAGTTAACTGGACCTAAGAACTGTCACATTTTTGCAACCAGGGCAGTCATGCAAGTAACCAGTGCAAGTATGGCAAACATTCTGGCATCCTTATGGCAGGATAACGACGAGGGCATAAGCTTTTTCACCAGAGCGTTTGTCCTGGCTTGCCCTGCTGTAACACCGCCACTGGATGCCATCGATTTCCTGTGTGTTCCAATTCCCCGAAGCTCCAAACAGTCACGGAGTTTTCAATTTAAAGGGAAACTGAGAGGCGCTTCTACCACTGTCGAAATCTCGTCTCCTAGTTCTTGAACAAGCTCCAGTGACCCTATGTGCCAGTTTCCTGTTGCGTCGACTGCAAAAGCGACGAAATGGTGGAGACGAGGATGGATTGACGTCTTCTTCTGAGATTCCGCTGCTGCAGATCTTCGGACGAGAACGAAAACGAAAAGAAACTGAGTAACACGAATTATTGGAACCTAAGGTAGGCGCCGTATAAGTATTTCTCTCTTTATCTCCTCTTATATTTCTCTTCGTCTAATTCTTTTTTCTTCTTTCCTATTGGCATTCTTGATCTTTGTGGGCTTCATCTTTGTGTGGTACATTTTATTGGGAATTCACACTCTTATTATTTTTCTTCTTCTTCTTCTTTTTCTTCTTCTTCTTCTTCTTTTTTTCTTCTTCTTCTTTTTCTTCTTTTTCTTCTTTCTTTTTTTATTCTTCTTCTTCTTCTTCTTCTTCGCATTCTTCTTCTTCTTCTTATTATTATTCTTCTTTCTATCTGCTTCTTCTTCTTCTTTTTATCTTCTTCTTCTTCGCATTCTTCTTCATCCTGCTTTTTTCTTCTTCCTCTTCCTCTTCCTCTTCCTCTTCTTTTTCTTCTTCTTCTTCTTCATCTTCTTCTTCTTCTGCTTCTTCTGTCTCTCCCTGCCTTATATGGCACTCTAAATGGTTCTCAATAAATTTAAGATTTCATGTCTTTATTCTTTTAACAAATTCTTGAAGTAGTTTGGTTTGATTTGTTACTTTCAGGGTCTTAAGGGGCCAGAAGATGATTTCGCTAAGAACGTGGAGATGAGGCTTTGAAGAAAAGTGAAAAACAGTGTCTCGGAGAAATCAATGGCTTCCTTAAGAAGAACATGGAAAACAGTTTACTCAAAAAAGATGACTCAAGAAAAGCAGTCGGTGTCTAGAGAACATGATTAGATATAGCAGCTACCGCAACAATGGACATTGATTTTTGACAACCCCTCTGATACGACGCAGCCTTCGTAAACCAGCTCGTACCTGCGCTTACTTTACAATAGCGCTATTGAAATTTCGACTCTACGAGTGCGATACGATTAAAGTGGAATATCAGTGGGATATAGTAATTGATAATAAGTAGTAAGAGTACACGATTCTACTTTGGTTGAAACCACGTAATTTTCGCATAAGCTTCAGTAGCTGAGAATTGGCAGGCGAGTCAAATTCAAACTCTGCATCCTGGTGTATAAACGTATGAACAACTGCGCACCACGCAACGTGGAAGACAACATCAGGCCCCGATCGGACGATGCCAATAATTAGCGGCTGCGATCATCAAAGTATTCGTGGCACTTAACTAAAACTAAAACAGGTGATCGAGTGTTTCGGGTCGCTGGTCCACGTGCCTGGAACAGTCTTCCTTCACCTATTCAAGAAGCCAAAATCCTTTATGCTTTTAAAATCAGTTTAACATGTACATGTACTTGCTACGTAGATCTGAGCATTTGCGTTGACTGTTCACAGTGTGTTTATAAAGCACTCTGGACGTAGCTTGCTACTTACGATGCTGCATAAGTTGTCGTAGTAACAATTACAATTTCGAATCGGGATGGGTAGGTTCATGGAACGTAAGTTAAAGTCCGGTAAGGGAAATAATGGTTAGACAAAAGTAGGATAAGTTACGATAAGGTGAGATATGGGTTTTTTGTTGCTATGTTGAAATTTTTCTAGCGTAAGGTAAGAGGAAGAAAAGGTAAAGTATATGAATATCGCAAATAGTCAAACTGACTCTTGGGCAATAATAAATAATAATATATTTTCGTTTATTCAACAATCCGGTTGACACACCGCAGCCGGTTACAGTGTACAATTATGCAATTCTTAACTACTAACAGAACAGACAGCCTGCAAACACAAAGCATATCCGGAACAACTCGGTAATTCTCTCTTTGCCAGATGTTAACGGCAAGACTGAAAGCCAGTAGGCCTGATTTAATGCTATATGGATGGAATTTCTTTATAAACCACCCATTCATGGAACATTAATTTATCTCTAGACAAGACTGAAAGTCTGCTTACGAAATAACAAATACATCTCCTTAGTGGTTTGGCATAATCATGCAGAACTCTTACGAAACACAGACAAGCGCAGCACGGCTCTGTTGAAATATTATTGTGCTTCATAAATTACAACCTAGCCTTGTTGTGTTTTTCTGCCACAGTTAGCTTTCATTTTCTTAGGCTCGTATTCAACAGAGACAATAATCACTGGTTTGTTAGTTCCACTGTATTTTAAAGTCTGTCTTAATAGTAAACGCACAGAAATCTCTGTCCCTGCGTGATAATGCGTGGTGTTACGCTGTTTGCATGTTATGCTATTTTCGCTTCATTGTTCATAAAACGTTATAGTCTCAGCTCAGCTCGTTGCTCAAACCCCATGCCAGCAAATATTGCAGTCGATCAACGGATTCTCTCACTCTTGCTGGGCCTCGCGCTAGAACAATACTGAATCCCCGGATGGTCTTGATGGCTGGTTTGAAGCAGTAGGATTCAATCACCAGTTATGTGTGTTCTTATCTTAATCAGAACTAAAGTAAGAACGCTTCTGCTTCAGTTTGTTCACCCTCTGTATAGTAGTCTCACATCTCGTTTCTCTGACTTATCGGATTGGACCTCATTTCTCCAACAGAAATTTGGTTCGACATTTCTGCCTCATTTGCGCCTCGTAGCCAACGTAACCGCAATAAACTGATCGTACACTGTCGGTGGGAAGATGAGACGATGAGGGAGAGGAATGGCCACCCGCCCTCATATGACGAGGCTAACAAAATGAAATCGCGAGCATTCATGTCCAAGTAGTCAAGTTATATGAGATCAAAATTGATTTTAGCTTAAATTAAAGATAATTAAAACTATCAAAACAAATGATGACACACAAAGAGCAATTATAATCAATCTTCTCCAAAATATAGCCAATCCCAACCACGCCACAATAGAGCGTTCAAAGTCACATTGTTCTGAAGCTGAAAGGGTCCAAAAATGCGTTCCCGTTTAAAATCGTACTAGGGCAAACGTATTATTTTATATGTTACTTTCATTATTGTGTTAAAATTCTTAAACCTATGACATGAATACAAACAATGTTTTCCTCAAAGAAATAGTGAATATATGAACAAATAAATTCAAGAAAGCAAAAAAGCAAAAACAATGAATGACTCTTGAGTAGGTAATGAATTTTGTAAAATAAAAACAACTAGGCTTCACATATAAAAAAAATGGCCATTCCCCTACGCATGCGATCAAACGCCAAATTCTGCTCACTTCCAAATCTCTCTTGAATACATTCATCGCATCTATTCGTCTAAAGTGTTATTTATTTAAAATTGTCTTGAATAATAGTATTGCGCTCCTCTGTATTTAGTTTGGGAGATGCGTTGAGAATGCGGCGTTCATGAGACTGTCGGATGGTTTGTTGAGGGTGTGTTTGAGATTTGCCCAGAACAGTTGTTGACCGACGTTGCTCTGTTTCGTCCATTCGATGTACGTCCGTCGCTGCATCTGAATCCCGAGTCTTGGCGTCAGATTACAGTCGGCGATCTCTTCCAACAGAATCAGAACGAGACTGTCACGATCCTCTTCCATCAGTCTCGTCTGTGCCATCGTCAGCTCAAAGTGACACCACGGAGACAAGGCGAAGGCGTTCGACACAATCAACAAAGTCTTACGACTGCTGTCGATGCTGTCCAGGATGTTTTCAGCGATGTCTCGACCGGGAAGCCAGTCTCTTTCGTGGATACACAGACGCAGATTGCATTCCTGTTCGAGACGAGGAAGAAGTTGAGTTATGACCCATTTGGAATCGCTGCGGCTGTATCCAACGAAAACATCAAAAGTGAAGGCATTAAGCTCTTCTCCTTCGCGATGCCTCTCAGCTCTTTTCTTTGTGTTTATCTGTAATATAAACTACGCCGTTAGTTTGAGTCACAACGGGCGTAGTTTCCTACTTGAATTCATGTCCTGTCATGTCATTTATTGTCAATTTTGAGAAATTAATGCCAAGCTACTAAACTGGTATCACCTTTACAAAGAATCGGAGATAACTCTAACCATCGTCAGTTCAAAGTGACACAACGTCAGGCTGATTGCTTTCGTACGTTGATTCACCGCCCTTGCACACTGAGCAGTAGAGGACAGAGATCTCTTCAAATAAACATTGTTCTTTTTTAAATCCTAATCCGAATCTACCAGTTTCACAGAATGTAAATGTTTGGGCACTTAAATACACTTACCGTTTTCATAAAGTACCAGTATCTGAGATGCCATCGAAATCGATGTAGAGTAGATGCCGTTGATGCCGTGATCCAGATCAACAACGTAACCAGAAATGCTGCCAAAAGACCTGGATCTTCGCTGAGTGGATCCTGGACACAGTCGGAATCGGAAGGACTTTCCAGTTGGAACATGCTCTCCTGACTCTTAGCTGTCAGACAGTAATACTTGTCCCATCCTCTGACCTCAACCTTGGAGGCATTCGCTCTCTTCAACCAACGACGCAGCCAAATAAAATTACAATCGCAAATAAATGGATTGTCTGAGAAATCTACCAGCCTCAAATTCTTCCAGACTTTCAATGGAAGAGACTCGAAAGTGATTGTCGAGAGTCTGCCAGAAGATACAATTAGTTCTTGCAGTGAGTCTGCAATTCCTTCGAAATCTGAACTCTCAAGAGTTGATATTGGATTACTACTGAGTCGGAGTATCGCTAAATTTGAAAGGTTAGTAAACATATTTGAAAGAGAATCAATTCCTGTTCCCGACAAATCAAGATTCGTGAGATTAGGAATATTTTGAAAAGCGGAAGTCGCTAAATTCCTCCAGTCGATTCTACAGAAGCTCACATTTATTGTTTCAATATTCGGAGCCTGATGAAAGATGTTCCAGTTGCGCTGATCGAGGCGGAAATTCGTATTATATAAATTTATACGTTTCAAGGTTTTGGATTTGAAAGCGAGAACTTGAACCTCAGAGAGTCTATTATGAGAGAGATCTACTTCTTCGAGATTCTTGAAATTTAGAAAGCTATTATTTTTCAGTTTCTGAAATGCATTCGCGCTGAGTTTTAGCGTCTCTAGATGTAAATCACGCTCATATCTCTCATCTTCAGAGAAAGTCTTAATCAGATTTTGACTTAAGTCTAAAAGCATCAAAGACGTAGGGAGTTTTCCTGTGGGATATTCTTTAATGAAATTCTTCGCAAGGAAATAGTATTTAAGTTTGGACAGGCTTCTAAATTTGGTGAAAGAGTATTTCCTTCCCGTTGCTGACAAGTCCAAATATTCTAAATTGCTGAGTGGCAAAAGGAACTTACCGCTCCTTTTACTGAGAGCATTGTTGGACATCCAAAGCACGCGAAGAGTTTCTGAGAGAGGGGAAAAGACCGAATCATTCACCTGATTAATCTGACAGTTTCTCAAACTTAGATTGGATAATCGATCCAAATGGGGGAAGCTGTCGAAACGCAAATGCCCAATGACGTTTCCGTCGAGGATCAAACTTCGAGTGTCGGAAGAGATGTTGCTTGGAACTTCCGTTAAGCCGGCATTGGTGCAGTTTACCATTTTCAAGTCTTTATCGCACGTGCACCTCTGCGGACAGTTGTCAAAAGTCTCATTTCCCACGTCATTCGTGCACTCAACTTTATTAATTAAATTCCAAATTACAACTGAACAATAGAACAATGACCTGAACTTAGTTGCTGCAACAGAGGTCTCCATCTTCCCAGCACGTTCATCTGTATAATGTTTCTCGCTCTTTATTGATCGAAAAGAAAACCGATTGACCAAACCGCTGACAAATTGGCTTTCCCTTTTGTCTCGAAGTACAATGTAGATGTTGATTTTACAGCAACCATCAGCAGAATTCAGCTATTGTAGTAAGTAGACTGTCATAAGATTTATTAATATCCCTACCACATGTATTACCATAATATGCAATAATTCACTGCGCTGCAGGTATATTTGACGTTTGTCTACATTGAAACGTTTCCTTTGCATTTGCTTACGTAAACACAGTCTGCTTTCTCTTTTCTCATCGCGCTCGTCAGTAAGCGACAGTTTTATTTGGACGCGTGCTTTGTGTTTTGGGCAAACGCAGTGTTAGACATCGTCTTGGAACTTTGAAGTATCAAGGCCGTAGCCAGGATTTTGTTTCGGGGGTGTTTACTCGTTCTTGAACAAGCTGACAAGCAACCAAGTCAACCGTCTATAAGGGGTTTGGAGGAGCGCTGTGAGCTCTCAAAGCGCTGTAGAGCTGCATCATCTAAGTTCACATGAGTGCTCTTCGTTCTTACACCGTATATGTTAGTAAATGCAATATTTATATTATACATTATCTAATTTCGGGGGGTGTTTAAACACCCAAAACACCCCCTAAATACGGCCTTGGGAAGTACAAGCCTGGCCTATAAAATTATATAATTATATTCACTAACTTTGAGCACAGTTTCACTGCTGCTGACCACTAATTGATGCTTTATGCATCACAATGAAAATGGTGCTATAGAAGTCAGTAGATTATATCAGCTTAGCTATGATTAGATTATAACCACTTCCTTTGGCCTGAACCGTCTCAGATGAAGGAAGGCTGAGCAGTTCAGCTATACGTTTACTGTACCACGTATACAGGGTGCGGCCGAAAAAAATACCCCATTTCGAAAATTGCGATTTCTCGAAAACCGCTGAATATTTTGTTACAAAACTTCGCCTGTCTATTTGACACATATCTATCTACAGCTTGGCTAAATCTAATGAAAATCGAATCATGGAAACCAAAATGGTGCAACCCTGAAGTGAAACAATGTTATTTTCGTTTCAACAGACAGTTACTGACAGCAATAAGTAACAAAGTAACGACGCAAACAGTAATGTAACAAGATTCAAGGTTACTTATTGTTATTGACAAGATTAGGCCAAGTGTTAAGTTTTGTGCAAGGAATGTTCGAAGTGACCACCGTTTGCTTTTACGCAAGCTTGCAGACGGTTTCGAAAGCCCAGAACAGACTTCTGAATGGTCTCAAGTGGCAAGTCATTCCAGATGATTTGCAGCGTATTTTTCAGTTCAGGAATGTTCTTCGGCTTTGTGAACAGCAAGACACGACTCAGTAACTCAACATGATGAAGGTGAAAAGCGTGTCTTTAACGACGCTGTCATATCGACGATGACTGGGGTCATAACGAGAAACAAAGTACTCATACAGTGTGCTACATTATGGGGTCCAAGGCAGGTAAGATGGCGTCGGGCTACCCATCTAGAAAACCTCCGAACTGGTGGTGGAGGATGTCATACATGTATGCATACATTCATACATGCATGCACGCATGCATACGTAGGGGAGACCGGGGCTATATGTTACAGGGGGTTATATGTTATGCGATAATATCTATGGTGTTTACTTATTTGTAGTGTATATCTATGTTCTAGCGCGTGCGCACAGTTAGCTTGCAGGTATAATGGCGGAGCTGTTGATATATTTGACAGCGTGATCAATTTAGGGCAAATAAACGTTTTTTGAGCACATATCTTTTTCAAAGGTAAGTGCGCACTTTTGTTATTTCTGCGGCCAATTTTAGTATTTCGGTTGTCATATTCTGCGTGTTGGTGGCATAGTGATATGTGTTTATAAACAGAATATTACTAGCGATGTAGCTTGACCGTTGTATGTGTAAAAGCTTGTTGTTTACGAAGATGTGCCTAGGGGCTATATGTTACATTTGTAACATATAGATATTATTAACTTGTGCTATTGACTTATTGGCCTATGATAAGTCTTGATATTAAGATTAGGCTAACCAGTAACTGCCTTTGGGCTCAGTAGGCTATTGTCACATCACACCAGATCATTCGGCCATTCCCTGTTGAGCCTCGAGTGCAGAAACCAGATGGTCAGCTATGCGCGATACTGTACCACGTAAAAATCACTGGCCGAGGCACATCAAAACAAAACGAGTCGACTCAGGTGCAGCAAAAACTTAAACAATAAACTAGCAAAAAATGATCTATGAAGGTGAAAAATCTGCTCTAACGACTGCCCAGAAAACCAGCAAAAAGAGTTCAGTTACCAAAAACAGCAACAATTATAATAAATCTAAGAAAACGGTTTGCCTGGTTTGCGCGAATCGTTCGATGAGGACTGGGTACAATGCCTAGAATGTGGTGAATGGGCACACGACAACTGCACCGATGGAAACGATTATTATGTATGCCACAACTGTTATGACTCTGACTAGGCCTAAGCTTAAGTAGACCCATTCCATTTAACTGATTTCTGATTTAACTAGTATTTCAGTTTATTTTTCGTCGTTTTTATTTCATCAACTGTTGAAGAACTTCAGACTTTACATAGGTCTAATCAGTTCTGAATAATCTTTTATATTGTTAGTGATGTTCCTGTTTAATAATCACTTTACATTTACTGTAAAATGTCAATTCTACCTGTGTAACATTGCAACCCCGGGGAATGTAACATGTAACCCCTTTATCGGGGTTATTTGTTACATTCCAGTAGCTTGCCTAACATCAGTATTGCACAAAATTCATTCACTATTAACAAAATCTACTGTGACCAATTTCTGTGTAACATAATGAAGTACTAAACCCCCTTGGTCTTAGGAAAACTCAGGTGCTGAGGAACAGCCAATTTACAAAAAGTGGGAATTGTAACATATAGCCCCGGTCTCCCCTACATACTCATACATGTACATACATACTCATACATACATACATACATACATACATACATGTCATGTCCAATTAAGTACTCTCTGAGTACACTTACTGTTTTCATAAAGTACCAGTATCTGAGATGCCATCGAAATCGATACAGCGCAGATGCCGTTGAAGCCGAGATCCAGATTAACGATGTCAACAGAAGTACAGCCAAAAGACATGGATCCTCGAACAGTGGATCCTGGAAACATTCAAACTCGGAAGGACTCTCCAGTTGGAACATGCTCACCTGACCCTTAGCTGTCTGACAGTAATACTTGTCCCATCCTCTGACCTCAACCTTAGAGACATTCGCTCTCTTCAACCAACGACGCAGCCAAATAAAATTACAATCGCAAATAAATGGATTGTCTGAGAAATCTACCAGCCTCAAATTCTTCCAGACTTTCAACGGAAGAGACTCGAAAGTGATTGTCGAGAGTCTACCAGAAGATACAATTAGTTCTTGCAGTGAGTCTGCAATTCCTTCGAAATCTGTCCTGTTTAGAGTCGTAACTGGATTACTACTAAGTCGGAGTCTGGCTAAATTTGAAAGGTTGGCAAACATTTGTGAAAGAGAAGTAATTTCTGATCCGGACAAATCGAGATCCGTGAGATTTTGAAGACCATGAAAAGCATCCCTAGTTAGATTTCCATCTTCGATTCTACAGAAGCTCATATTTATTATTTGGATGTTCGGAACCTCGTAGAAGATGTTCCAGTTGTCTTGATCGAGAAGAAAATTTGTCCTATATAGATTTATAATTTGTAGAGATTTGGATCTGAAAGCGAGAGGTTGAGCCTCTGAAATCTGATTATAAGATAGATCTAAATGTTCGAGATACCTAAAATGTAGAAAGCTATTGTTTTCCAGTTTCTCAATTGCATTTGATCGGAGTATTAATGTCTTTATATTTAGATCATGTTTACTTCTAATAACATCAGAAAAATTCTTTAAAAGATTCTGACTTACGTCTAAAACCCTCAAGGAGGCAGAGGGCAAACTTGGAGGAAATGCATAAATAACATTATTTGCAAGGAAAAGGTATTTGAGGTTGAAAAGCCTGTGATAGATATCGTGATAACTATTCCTTCAAGTCGCTGACATATCCAAAAGTTCTAAATTTGGCAGAGATGAGGGAAACAAATACTTCTTTCTTGTCAGCGTATTGTTCGACATCCAAAGCGCCCGAAGAGTTTCTGACATAGAGGAAAAGGCTTTCGCGTGTATCTGATTAATCTGACAGTTTCTCAAACTGAGATTGCGTAAGCTATGCAAATTGCTGAAGCTGATTCGCCGCAAATGCCTAAATGCGTTTCCGTCCAGGATTAAGCTGCGAGTGTCTGGAGAGATGTCGCTAGGAACTAGCCTAAAGCCGGCATTAGTACAGTTCACCGTTTTCGAATACGTATCACACATACACCTTTGCGGACAGTTGTCAACAGTCTGAGTTCCGACGTCATTCCTGCACTCAACTTTATTAATTAAATTCCGAATTACAAATGAACAATAGAACAATGCCCAGAACTTAGTTGCTGCAGCAGAGGTCTCCATCTTCCCAACAAATTCATCTGTGACGTTTCTCGCTCTTCATTGCAGACCAATTCCCCGAGCAACTGACGTTTCGCTTTCTCTTCGCGCACGCTGTTTATAGGCCCTCAACACCTGTAGTTAAACTGAACTATATATGGCAGAAATGGTAGATTGCCATTAAGTTGATAAATGGCTTTGTCAACATTTAACTAATTAGTTCTCTATAATATGAAATTTATTTCTATGCATGTATGTAGTATGTCTATTTGTCTACGACGACTTTCGTTTTCGCAGATTGCTTTCTCTTTATTTACTGAATAGCCAAATTGTCGAGGTTTCCCATATTTATATTGACGAATCCTTTGCCTTTTGGGCGAATGCAGTATTAGGCTTCAGGCTGGAAACAGAAAAACTGACTATAATAAGTCGCAGCTAAGCAGGCAACAGTAAGTTAGAGGTTATCTAGCACGATGTTTGGTTGGGCTTTATTGGACGATTGAGCTGTAGGCCTAGTGTATGTCACTGGAAGCGACCAATTACTCATTCGTTATGAGTCACAATAATAATAATGTGACCATAAGTTACTAGATTATAATATAATCATATAGAATCAGACAACCGACTCAGTGACGAGGAAGTGGCTCAGATAATATCTGAAATCTGATTATAAGATGGATCTACATGTTCGAGAGACGTCTATGCATTGTACCTCAGAAACAGTCTGAGATCCTTAGACCAACTTATTTGCACAATGGTACACTGCAGACGTAGCTTCATGACCGACTCTGCTCCATTCTACATGTGTCTTCCGTTGGCATTATTCACTGGTGGCAGATCTCTTCGTTTTGCGACAATGCGTAATCTGATTGTTCCGCGTTTTGTCACAATGCAATTTGGAAGCTTTGCAGTGCAAGTATGCATCAAGGCAATCAATGTGGTGTGTTAAAGAACCTCACAAAAGCGTTGCACACATGGTCATCTTCAGTGCAAGAGTTGTAGACTTGTGGAATGGTTTGGATTTAGTACTGTCGCAGTGAACACTATCAAATCAATCAATCAAATCAATCAATCAACACTCTTTTATTGAAGCCATGTCAAATAAAAATCACATAACATTTAACATAAAATATCAGGATTGGCCGCAAGAGGAGTCCCAAAAGGGATCAAGATCCCGCTAACTAGGGACACCTAAAACAACATTTCAGAAATCCTTAACAAACAGTGCAACATCAAGTTTCATACAGTAATGCAAACAGTATAGTACATAGTACACAGTACATGATAACACAATTCAAAACAATATAAAAATGAAGAAAAAAAGACGAAAACCTTAACTAACAGTGAAAAGAATATCCGGCAGGGTAGGTTATAGCTAATTTCCATTAATCAGGAAGGCATGCAGCATTTTTTTAAGTGTCTTAGGTGCGGGGCACAACGTATGTGAGAGGAAGCATGTTCCAGGTTGTGGAGCCAACAGATTTTATGGAAAATAAGCGAGTATTGGTGTGTGCATATATGGGGCGATAAGAGTTAAAGTTTCTGGTGTAGTGAGTATGGACATCGGATCCTAGATGAAAAAATCCCTTAAAACATGCTGGAAGTAAACCATGTTCATAACGGTACATAAATAGGCCAATTTGTAATGTTCGAATCTGCTCTAGTTTAAGTAGCTTCAAGTCTATCACAGCTTTGAAGAGGAAGCTAGGCAAATTGGGCCACTAAGCGTTTGAGGTTAATTTGAGGTTAATTTGAAGTGGTTTTAACACAGACTACACGACTTCTGAACCACTTAAAACCCTTGTTATGTTATGTAATGTAATCTGACTAATCCAAACAATTTCGTTTAAACACGGTTGTCAGTCCTTCATTCTAGAACAGACTTTCTTGCAGAATTACTGCGACTTGAACTTCTTCAACTTCTTATGGCTGCTATTAGGCAATCATTTGAAGATCAGTTTGTTCGATTGTAGTCTTGTGTAACTGAGGTCGGTAGAAACTCTTGTGAGTCTTCTTAAAGAGACTCTGCAAAAAATGCACTTATAATTACAATGGCGCACATTCAATCAATCAATCAGTCGAAATTTATATAGCGCCCCTTCCAGGCCTCTACTCAGAGGTTCTCCCGATCCAGGCCCAGTCGAAATCTGTCCGCAAGTTAAACTAGTGGAGGAACGTGCTGTGCATTTTTCTCCAGTCATTTCAAGCTGATGTAAAAGTTTCGTTTTCACTACCAATTTGAAGGTAATGGTCTGTAGATCAATATTAGTCCGAGGGGGAGCATTCAGATAAAACAATAAAGTGTGGGGGTCGAAACCTCTGCCGGCCTTTGCGAAATATGTGGATTTTACTACAGTCATTCCAGACGTGGCCAATGACGGTAGCAAATAGGAAAAAACTGGAGGCAGCACACCACAGGTAGCAAAGGAGAATTCTGCACACCTCCTGGAAAGACAAGATCACAAATAAAACCATCAGGGAAAGAACAGGGCAGGAGAAACTAGAGAACATCACTAGAAAGAAAAGACTGAACTGGATGGGGCACGTGGCCCGAATGAATAATGACAGAAGAGCCAGCCAAGTGATCAACTGGACTCCGGAGGGGAAGCGCGGAAGAGGAAGGCCAAGAAAGAACTGGATGGGAACTGTTCGAGAAGATCTGAGGTGTCTGGAGATGACGGTGGAGGATGCTGTCGAGGTGGCGAAGGACAGAGAAGAATGGAAAAACTGCGTTGTTGCCCGATGTAAAGTCCTGGGTTCCCTATCGTTCAGTCGTATTTTATTTCGTCGTATTCAATTCGTCGCAATTTATGTCGTGATTTTTCATTTCGTCGCACTCGCAATCGTTGTACTCAATTCGTCGTGTTCACTTCGTCGTTTGTTACGTCGTCGTTAATTTAGATGGTCGCAGTTTATTTCGTCTCTTATATCTCTCATAGTACAAAACAAGTAAATGAAGCAAAGCTAATCATAACGACATGATTAATTGGTTAGCGACTAATTGATATACAATTAATTACGATCTAACTCACAACAATCTACGACAAATCTGCGACCAGTTATAACGACATGATTACGACCAGTTGATTCGCGACTAATTGATTGCGACTAACTGATTGCGACGACTCGTTAGCGACGAAAGAATCGGCGACCAATTAATTTACGACAAAATGATTAGCGCGACTAGATGGCTGCGACGAAATGATCTGCGACGATTTGGACGGTTACCCAGTCCTGCACGGGAAGGACTAAGGTCTAAGGTGATTTCAAATAGATTTGAGTAGAGAATCCTTGTCTGCCAAAGTCACTACGTAGAAGTCAGAATAACCCGAATTTCAGTCAGTGTAAACATTCTTTCAATTATCTTCATTTTCGATTTAGACATTTCGATATTTAACGATTCCTTATTTTTTTATTACTTCAAAATGCTTTTTTCAGGCTCATAGTGTCTGGCAAACGAATAACTATATAAAATGTAATCAGACACGACTCTGATACATATGCCTATAGTTGCTCTTAGAGGATTGTCAACCAGAGTCAGAATAAAGTCTCTGCAAACAACTCTTCTTATTATCTTCATTCTTGATTTATACACAGCAGCATTATTTATTTCTTATTTTAAAAGTCTCAGAATATATTTCTTCTTAATGCTAGTAAAATGAACTAGGATATATGGAACTTGATTATGTCTTAATATTGGCATGGCAAGAATTTCAGACAAAAACAGCCTTCTTCAAGTTCATAAGGTCTGCCTAGCCATGATAGAATTTGCAACGTCTCCTATATTATTGTAAATCTAAAAGCTCAGTTACAAGGAAAGGCCCATTTCCTTACAGGTAAATAAGTCAACAGAAAAAACCACGATAATAAGAATTAGTGGCAGCTACATGGCTAAGAAAGACTACAAATGATACATTATTCATATTGCACTTCCTCGTCTCTACTTGAAGATTTGAGTAGAGAATGCGGCGTTCATGAGACTGTGGGATGGTTTGTTGAGGGTGTGTTTGAGATTAGCCCAGAACAGTTGTTGACCGACGTTGCTCTGTTTCGTCCATTCGATGTACGTCCGTCGCTGCATCTGAATCCCGAGTCTTGGCGTCAGATTACAGTCGGCGATCTCTTCCAACAGAATCAGAACGAGACTGTCACGATCCTCTTCCATCAGTCTCGTCTGTGCCATCGTCAGCTCAAAGTGACACCACGGAGACAAGGCGAAGGCGTTCGACACAATCAACAAAGTCTTACGACTGCTGTCGATGCTGTCCAGGATGTTTTCAGCGATGTCTCGACCGGGAAGCCAGTCTCTTTCGTGGATGCACAGACGCAGATTGTATTCCTGTTCGAGACGAGGAAGAAGTTGAGTTATGACCCAATTGGAATCGCTGCGACTGTATCCAACGAAAGCGTCATAAGGGAAGGTATTCAGCTCTTCTTCGTCTTTGCACATTTCTGCTCTTTTCTTTGCGTTCACCTGTAATAATTTGTGAGTCATCTGTAGCAATTGCCTTTGTGTTTTAATTTCCGTTCTGTCATGTTAAATGGTTAATGTTTGTTATTGCACTATCAATCCTTAAATGACTAGCTGCATTCGTTCCGCAGTCACGTTTAGTACACATTCGTCATTAAGGGTTAAACCCTAATAATTCTGATTTGACGCCTATTCTGAAATTCTTCGTAGACAAATATTCGAAATGATATCTTTTTTATTGCTTTATTCTTTATTTTAACCTATTTTGCTGGCAAACCTTTGGAAGATATCTTGAGGCTTTTCTGTCTAAACTGTTTGTACCCAGCGATATGATTATCCATTAGTGGTCAACACTGGTCAATGACAATAGTCTCCAGTTATTAGCCAATTGTTATCTGCGTGAAAGTGAACATTTTATTTTGGGTGCTTTATGCAGGTTTCAATATTATCAAAACACCTACATCTTTAGTACACTTACTGTTTTCATAAAGTACCAGTATCTGAGATGCCATCGAAATCGATGTAGAGCAGATGCCGTTGATACCGAGATCCAGATCAACGATGTCAACAGAAGTACAGTCAAGAGAACTGGATCTTCGAACAATGGATCCTGGAGGCATGAGGAATCGGAAGGATTCTCCAGTTGGAACATGCTCACCTGACCCTTAGCTGTCTGACAGTAATACTTGTCCCATCCTCTGACCACAACTTTGGAGGCATTCGCTCTCTTCAACCAACGACGCAGCCAAATAAAATTACAATCACACAGGAACCGATTGTCTGAGAAATCTACCACCCTCAAATTCTTCCAGACTTTCAACGGAAGAGATTCATGTTGGATGGTCGAAATTCTACCAGAAGATACAATTAGTTCTTGCAGTGAGTCTGCAATGCCTTCGAAATCTTCCTTCCTGAGAGTTGATATTCGATTACTGTTGAGTCGAAGCTTAGCTAAATTTGACAGATTTACAAACATCTGTGAAAGAGAACTAATTTCTGTTCCGGAGAAATCCAGATCCGTGAGGTTCGGTATATTTCGAAAAGCTTGCCTCGTTAAATTTTCCCCACATTCGATTCTGGCGTAGCCTATATTTATCCTTTCGATATTCGGAGCCTGCTGAAAGATGTTCCAATTGTCTTCATGGAGGCGGAACTTAGTACCATAGAGATTTATAATTTTCAAGGAATCGGAACTGAAAGCTAGAGGTTGAACATCACGTAGCGGGTTTAGAGCAAGATCCAGTAATTCTAGCTTAGGGAAAATTAGAAAGCCGTTGTTTTTCAGTTTTCGAATTGCGTTCTGTCTAAGAATTAGAGTTTTAAGTTCTGAACGCTCAACAGCCTTTCCTGTGCCCTTCTTTCTAGGACGAAGATTTCTGTCCACTGGAGGCTTGGTAACCTTTCCTCTGCTATTCCGTTGGAAATCTAATGTCTGTATATGATTCTCACTTAAATTCAGAGATTTTAAAGTCGGGGATATCGTATTACGAGGAAAAGATGTAATTGAATTTTGTGCTAGGGTAAGGTACTTTAGATGCGTGAGCTCTTTAAGGACTGTGGGATATGATTTGATTCCAGACCCTGACAAGTCCAGTGTTTCTAATTTACTCAGATGACTAAGGAATTTACAAGCCGGTTTCTTTAGCGGGTTGTAGGACATCCACAGCACTCGAAGGTTTTCTGAAAGATATGAGAATCCCTTATCCTCGACATCCGTGATTCCACAGTTGCGCATACTCAGATTACGAACTCCAACTAATCTATTTAAACTTTCGGCCGTCAATCGATTTAAGGGATTTTCGTCCAGTATGAGGTTACGAACACCGGAAGGAAGATCGGGAGGAACATTTCTATAGCTGGCATTGGTGCAGTTCACTGTGAGCGAATGCGCATAACACGAACACCTCTGCGGACATTCGCCGAAAGAACTATTCTTACACTCAACATTAATAATAACATTCTGAATTAAGACTGAAAAACCTATCAGTGTCCAGAGCGATGTTGCTGCCGCAGGTTGAGCCTCCATCGTTGAAATGCGTTCATCTCTGACGCTTCGTTCTACTAAACATGCAAAAGGAAAGAGAACAGCAGCTACTGCTTCACTTTCTCCATCCTACTGCAGCCAAATTAATGTCTCGAATATTGGTTTTTATTTTTGCCCTACGCAGTAGACATTAGTCGCATAATTACCCGATTGACAGAACGAGGAAGAAACAATTATGTATAATTGTTCAGCTCTTGTTTCCCACGTTAATGAGCAGACTTATACAACAAACAATCCACCATTTGTCATGTCTGCTTTTCTGATGTCACGCTTTCACAATAATTATCCTACTCAACATTGGGTAGATGTAGGCAATTATTACCCCATGTATGAGCTATTGACCTGACTGTATGAGTAGGCCCTGTGCACTTGCGGATCTACCCTCTGGGATTTCCAATGTTTTCGTTTCTACTAGGGAGATACGCGTTCGCTGTACAAAAACATTCATTATGAAGCTCCTATGCGAAAGTACCATGTATACATAAACAAATCTATATGTATATTATATAATACTCATCTCACTTGTGGCCTGATGATTAAAAGTAGCCTAACGTTGAAAAGAAAACAGTGTGCTAACGCATTGAAGAACTTCCTGTATTAACTGCAGTAACTATGCAGTTTCTGTTTAATATGTTAAAGCCGGTTATATCTGCAGCCACATAAACGATGTCTGATCAAAACAGACACTTTGTCTCAACAGAACGTCGCTAGATGCTGTCATGCATACTAGTACGACCACAATTGCCAACGAACAGACCGGTGAGTGTAAGTAAGTAAGTAAGTACATCCTTTAGTACACCATTTGCTAACCGCATTTTGGTTTACATGTGAATAGCATTTATATAATTAGGAGAGCCTAATTATCTGTCCATAAAAAGTGTTTCGCTTATTCCTGGCTTTAAACGGCTGCGTAAATCATCCGTATTATAAATGTCCTCCGCGCCAGACCGTCAGCTCATGGTATTTCTCTTTAATGGGCTTTTGGGTGTAGTGATTGTGAAGTCTGCATAATTGGGGGCAACAGTCCATGTGGTACATGCGATGGATTATTGGCTATTGCGTTAAAGAGGCGGATGTCTGTGGCCGGATATAACAGTTCAACATCCTGGTCTTGGCCTGCCAAGTACTCCGCTCAGTGCTCTATTCAGATGTCGCAGCGTAGTTTGGAGTCGGAGTGCGCTCCCCGCGCCCAACAAAGCCCTACCAGGCCGAGGCCGCATATAGCATCATCGCTACCATTTATTGTCAGTATGCATTATCTAGGACACATTATTAACTCTTACTGTGTCCCGCAACCAAACAGTGTTGGGCTCGCGTACGTTCTCTGCTGTGGCTGGTTCGAGGTTTTGAAATTCAATTCCCAGTACAGTCTAATTAGAAACAATGAAAGCAAATGCAAACTGAAATTGCAATTCATTAGCACCAATTATTCAAACAGAATCATTCAAGCAAACAATTAACACAAATGATGAATCACGAAGAGTAATTATCAATCTTCACCAATATTACGTGAAGCCAATCCCAGCCATTTAACTCTACAACGGTTGTAATGTGGGCGAACGTTTTTAATTAATCGACTTGACCACTGAACGATGTCTTGGATCTAATGATAACTATGCCATAGAAGTAGTTGAATTAGATTTATTGTGTTTAAATCTAAGCAACAGAGTCAATTGGAATAAGTTGTAGGCTAGAAGACTAACATGCTTATGTATTTATGTATGTGCCTCTATAGTATATACTGCCCTTCAATACCTTCTTATAGAAACTGGAACACGGGTTATTGACTACAGTGACCAAAAATTAGCCTACGCCGTCGAAGTTATAAAATGGTATTCACCAGGTCATCTCTTTAGCCACTTTCAATTTCGTTTTTACATTTCTGGTATTGCGTGGTAAGTGGAATTCTGAGAGTTTATTTTTTATTTGCAGAAAATATCGAATGATTAAATCGTTGAGATTGACGATATTTATTTTTAAATTATGAATGTCTTTAGTAAAAACTATAGAAAAAGGAATCGATAAGCCATAATAAATTGCGAGGAAGAGTAGGCATTTTACGTCCCTACGACACTATCTGCCCAGTAGAATTTTGTATTTAGTAAGTGATATATAAAAACAATTCTTTGGTAAAGAATGAATGTTGAATGCACAGCCGTGACAGTTAGTGAAAGCGAACAATAGCTCTGGATGATCGCAATTAACTTCGAACCCACAGACACATCTACTCTGACTGGTCTTTTGTATGCGTTTCAGCCTTGTGCTTTGATCGACATTAGCTGTGTAATCTTGAATAGGCTTATTAGGCAGGCACTTGAATAATATTGGCTATAATATAGCCAATATTATTCAAGTGCCTGCCTAATAAACTTTCTCCGCATATATTGTATGCGGAGAAAGCTTATTGACTCTTGCACAACGTTCAAGGTAAACATGAACCAGGTATTGTCGTTACAATACTTATCCAAATATTGCAGTCAGTCAGTGTGCTTCCTGTTTGGTAAGTTCGTTAGATCTGAATGTTGCTGTCGTAACTCGCTGACTATTTGTAACAAATTTTGATTCCTGTAAAGTTCCTTTCATAACATTTCTCTCTTATCCTTCTATGATTTGAAGTCATTCTTTCAACTAAAGTTTGGCATTGAAAAGATTTCATACAACAAGATACCGCTCTATGTATAATGGTTTTTTAATGCAAGGAAAACAGTCGAGTGAAAAGACACGATATCGATCAACCTTCGACAGTGACAACAACGAAACGTTAAGCTCGTTTTCTGACAACCGGCTGACCTAAAGTCTGAGGAGAACAAAGTCGCTTCTACCATGGGTACATATATTCTTTAATATACAACACAAAAGGCTGAGCTGCTGTTCCTATGATCGCCTGTACGATTAATTGTAATCGTAATTAGTAGCTTCTATTGCGCCGTGGTATAACGCACAAGGCTTCAGCAAATGGCACAGAGACACTACTGCCGTAATCAGGTCAATATCCAGAAAATCAGTCTGTAAAACAGAAAGGCAGCCTATATTTGTTGGATAAACAAATAGACTAAGCTGTAGGTTAAGGCAAAGGATAAATTAAACTTTCTGAAGTGTTGCAAAACTAGCAGAACTTGACATTGGCCGCGATCATAAAAGCTTTAAGTTATTTTGAAAAATCGGATTTTAGGTTTTATGACAAAATAGAATTTAATCGATATTGCCAGAGTCTGGGATTTATTACCCATCAAATAATTCGTTTGCACTAATTTTAGAAATAATGCGTTAAAACTTTAAATGTTTTCTATATATTTGTCAATACATTTACGTTTGAACTGGGCTGAAAGGAGCACACAATTTAACCAAATAATTTTTTGAAATAGTTGTAGAGATGATGTGTCATATAAAATGTCAATGAAGGTCCAAATGTTAACGTTTCTCTAAAGTGGCTGTGCGTGGTCTCGACCTTGCTCATTTTGTCAATAAATTATCTAGTGGTGCCCGACTGAATGCATGTTGCGGCCATTGAATTCCCCCTTAGGATAGCATATAGGTCAAAGATCCTGCTGATAGGGGCAAGGCAGGAGAAATGCGAAGCAGCAATACATTAGCTAGTGGCCCCAAGAGGCAACTGTGGGTGTGGTGTTTCCTGTTTCTCAGGCTTGACACACGAGGGTCCACCGTCAGTCCTCACTCTCTATTTCTCTCTCTCTCTCTGCTTCCTCCTCCCCTCACACTGTACTGGCAGTGTACTGGGGTGCATTTGGGGCAAAAATAGCGGAGGTTTTTAATCCCGAACTTACGATTGACAGTCCAGCAACCTAACCAATTGTCTAGTTAGTGACATAATTCAGGCAAAAGCAAGAGCTGCTGGGGAAACTTTAACGCCATGCAGCCAATTGAGCCATATAATATGTCATGTAGTTTTCTTGTTGTTATCTTGTTCTTGAATATTAGGATATGTCACAGCGGGGCGCAGTGGTGTATTGGTATTGTCGGTGCCTTGCAGCCGGAGGGCTGTGGGTTCGAATCCACCTCAAGCCGCCGCGTAGGGACCTTGGGCAAGTCCTTCACTCGCAATTGCTCATGCGCTTCGGCGTGAAACTCCGATTCAGTGTCCGCGCTGTAGTCGGGAGCGCTCTGAGTAGAAATCTTGAAGGGGCGCTATAACAAGTGCTCATACATACATACATACATACAGCGAAACGTGGTACCCCGTCAGAACGGCCCAGGACAAATCGGCCCCGACAAAACGGCCCTGACAAATGGGCCCCGACAAAACGGCCCCGACAAAACGGCCCTCGTCAAAATGGCCTCGACAAAACAGCCCCGTCATTTCGGCCCCGTCATAACGGCCCCGTCATATCGACCCCGTCAAATCGGCCCCCGTCAAATCGGCCCCCGTCAAATCGGCCCCAGTCATATCGGCCCCAGTCACATCGGCCCTCACAAAATATCCCATGTCCCAAGTACTTTTAAGTTGGATTGATGAAAAGAATTCTTAGCGTAAATAGAACTCGGATTGGTAAAAACGTAGTTTACGTTGCAAAATTATTTTATGTGGTCAGTTTAAACTGGAAGTTGGATTGCTGAAAATAATTTTGGCGTTAAAATGGAAGTTGAATTTATGAAAAATAATTCGATGCTTAAATAGAAGTTGGATTTATGATAGTTGTCATTGAAAGCATTTACATAATTAAATACGCCAACCAGTTAGCATTAGACGATGGGCCCCGCAGTCCATTGTCCAGCAGAACCGTCGCTTGAGGCCTCATTTCAACATAATTTGTCAGCGTAAGCTTAAAAGTATTTGGAACATTGGATATTTTGTGGGGGCCGATATGACTGGGGCCGATATGACGGGGGCCGATATGACTGGGGCCGATATGACGGGGGGCCGATATGACGGGGCCGATTTGACGGGGGCCGATTTGACGGGGCTGTTTTGTCGAGGCCATTTTGACGGGAGCTGTTTTGTCGGGGCCGTTTTGTCGGGGCCCATTTGTCGGGGCCATTATGTCGGGGCCGATTTGTCCTGGGCCGTTCTGACGGGTCACCGCGAAACGTATAATAAATTGGTTAATAAATTGTTGTGTAGCTGTTCAACCTGGATAGATCTATGTTTTGGAGAAGCACACCTCCGTTAAGTACTGCTAAATGTTTATGCATTATTACTAGATATAAAAGCACTGTGCTTAAATCCAAAAGCAGATGGGACTGGATTATAGTACGTTGTGTTAAACCAGCCAAGCCTTAATAATATTGAATATTTCTATTTTAGCAAGTTCTTCTTTTACTCTGACGTCTAAGACAAGACTTGAAACACTTTATCCGGATGAATTAATGGATGTCCACGTTTTTGGAGTGACTAAGCTCAACAACAAACTCTACGTTCTGCGACGTTCGTTTCCTACTATTAATTGCCTGACACCTCATTTCATTTACGTGTTTGAGAATTCTGATCCCTTTCGTCGCATAGACGCTATACAGATAAAAGAGATCAAACATCCAGAAGACATTGTTTCAAGCGACATTGATGATTGTCTGTACGTAAGCGATTCGTCAGACATAAAATTCATCTGGAAGATCAAGGCATCCAACAACCATATAACCAAATGGTTGTCCGGTGTAGGCGTCGAAAATCCGTACACACTTTCAGTAACAAAGGATGGTTGTTTGCTAGTACTGAAAAATGAACGCGACATGTCATTATCCAATCTGAAGATCTATAATCGAGACGCAACCCTACGTGACACAGTCAAGCTACACAAGGACATCATCGACGCTCGTCATGTGGTTGAAACATCGACTGGAAACTTTGTCATTTGCCACATGGGAAAGAAAGAAGTTGAACTAGATGGGAGAAGAGAGGAAGGAATCACTGAAGTGAGTAGAGATGGAAAGACGGTCATCCGTCGTTTCCACTCCACATGCGAGACTCAGCGATTGGACTATCCAGTCTATCTATGGATTGGTACAAATGATAAACTGTTTGTTGCTGATCAAGGATGCTGTCAAGTCATCATGTTGGATTCCGATATGAATTGGAATGGAATTCTTATTCCTGCTAATGACATGGAGTTTCCGTGGAGATTGCATTTTGATGAAGATGAGAAACAGTTGCTGGTTGGTCTAAGAGGGTTGGCAGGTGGAGCTGTGGTGGTGCAGTACAAAGCAGAATAAACTATATTCAACCTATGCAGAAATTCTTCCAATCTAATTTTTAATCTCAAACTTGACTTCTCGTTAATGAACGAATTCAAAATTATTGTTAAGTCAAACTGTTAGTAGTAGTAACTTGAGTAACTATTTCGCTGTTTAATAGTTGGATAATAGGGATAGAAAATTACAGGCGTTATGGATGTTGATGATGTCTTAATTCACAAATCGAAATTTTCGCAGATTCTTTTAGTTATCCTTTTTTCTACTAAGAATTAATTCATCATTTGACTTTTCAAATGTTGTATGGTTTCCATATTAAACAACAATGGAAATAAAAGTGTAATAACATGTGCATAACGTAACATAATAATGTCTTAATTAACATGGTAAAGAGCTCGCCTCTGAAGCTTTGTATAAGTTGATGAGATGTGATTAGCCTTAGACTTCCGGGCGTTCTCGGTGGCTGATCTAAAACTTTGGCATTCACTGCTCAGTTCTCTGTGTCCTGTCAATTGTTTCTAATCTTATTCAGAACTGAAGTAAGAACGCTTCTTATTTAGCCTATAGTCACTCCCTTAAGCTTCACTTCTGGTTTCTCTGACTTTTCGTTTATCGGTAATAATTTGATAGCAAGTTTGACAGAGTAAAAAAGTCTTTGTACTGAAAGTCTTGCCATTTTAATGAATTATTTTATAATATTATTAATATCTGTTACTGATTTAAAGCACAATATGGTTAGATTTCGCATTTTTTCTGAAAATCTCTGCACAGAAATCGTTCAAAGAACAATTGCTTTCACTATACTGAACTCGTTCATTTTCGTCTACTTTGAATGCAACCTGAACACTTGTGTAGTCAAAGTCTTTGGAGATATAGTGAAGTTCTTTTTGCGGCAACCCAACCGATTTCATTAGAATATTGACTGCTAAAGTGCACGAGTGACTTCGAGAACCCTTTCGCTGCCCGCGGTCCTAATAGATTAATTTGAACCCCTGTGCCACAACCAAATCGGACAAATTGAGGAAATGTGAGTTTCATATTGTAATGTATACAACTGCACACCTTTATTTACTGCAAAACGGAGAAAGGAAAATACTATGTCTGCTGATATGTTCTGCTCATAGTCTATGGTTTATTTCCAGTACTTCTTTTTGGTATACTGATACATCCGAAAACAATGATCAACGCAAAGTACGGGTTTGGAAGGGCACTGGTCACAGGTGTAGCGACTCTCACGTCGTATTTTTTCTTGTAACACACTTTGCAGCGCTTCATTGCCTTCTTCTGACCCTCACATAGTGGAATCTTCATAGGAAAGTGTCTTCCTGTCAGTCGTAATACATTCTCATGTGGTGTCATGTCAATATCAGACTCTTCAGAAATGTCCATGTCATGTACTATTTCAGTGTCACTTTCGTCGTCATCGTCTGGCAAAGCAACAAAACTCTCATCTGAACTTGAATCATCCAATAATCTACATCACTTTCATCCTCATCATTGTCCGAATCGGATTCCAGTAACATTTTATAAACGTCTTCTTTCGTATACTTTTTACGGGACATTTTACTAATTTCACGATTCACTTTACTACACAAGGATAACAAACCAACTAATGAGTCATCACAAATACAGACCTGCGCACACATTTTCCAGTCCAAACATACCCCAAACATAGCCTACTACATTATTTGCTTACCATCAGTGCCGCATTCGTTGCTACAGCTAGTAATTCTGCAGTGCCCACAGCTTATGCCATGCAGTTGACGACTTTAGACGTCATAATGGCACTTACAGCCCGGTGTGTACATGACGTCTTAACACGTCATAATGGCAGCGTAAGGGTTAATGGCGCTCATTAGTTGAAAGAATGTAACATGTTTTGAGTTCTTGAAGCAAAAGACATTATTTTGTTCAAAAGCTCTTGTTTTCTACAAGTACTTCCATTCTGAACTTACTTTTTTCATAAAGTACCAGTATCTGAGATGCTATCGAAATCAATGTAGAGCAGATGCCGTTGATGACGAGATCCAGATCAACGATGTCATCAGAAGTACAGTCAAGAGAACTGGATCCTCGAACAGTATTCCACTGGACACAGTCGGAAGCGGAAGGATTCTCCAGTTGGAACATGCTCACTTGACCCTTAGCTGTCTGACAGTAATACTTGTCCCATCCTCTGACCTCAACCTTAGAGGCATTCGCTCTCATCAACCAACGACGCAGCCAAACAAAATTACAATCACACAGGAACCGATTGTCTGAAAAATCTTCCAGACTTTCAACGGAAGAGACTCGTAGCCTAATTGATGGTCGAAAGTCTACCAGAAGATACAATTAGTTCGCGCAGTGAGTCTGCAATTCCTTCGATATCTATCAGAGTCTTAAGAGTCGGTACTTGATTTCTACTGAGCTCACTTACTCTCCTTAATTGGGAAAGTTAGCAAACATTTTGTGAAAGATAATTAATTTCTGTTTCGGACAAATCGAGATCTGTGTGATTTCGAAGATCGTGAAAAGCAACCCGCGTTAAATTCCCATCTTCGATTCTTCACAAGCTCATGTTTATTCTTTGGATATTCGAAGTCGGTTGCAAAATTGTTTAGGTTTTTTCATTGAGACGAAAATTTGTTCGATGAAGATCTATTATTTTCGAAGAATTCAAACTGAGAGCGAGAAGCTCAACATCATAAAGTGAATTTAAAGATATATATCTATCGCATATGTTCGAGAGACATCAAATAGGCCTATAGAAAGCTATTATTTTCCGTGTCTAAATTAGATCTATATTCTTTTCGAGTTTTAACTCCTTTAAATTTCAATCACACTCGTGAGGGAAACTCTTCAAATAATTTTCACTTCGATCTAAAAGCATCAAAGATGGAGGGATTATTCCTGCTGAAAATGCTAAAATCTGTAATGGAAGAGTTTTTGAGCAAGAACAAACATGTCCATTTATGTGATAATTTTTTAGAACAGAAGTACGAAGCTTGATTAATAAAGTTATTCCTGCACTCAACATTAATCATGCAACAGAACAATGCCTTGAACCTGATTGCTGCAGCAGGAAGGAGCCTCCATCATTTCCCAGCACTTTCCTCGGTGACGCTTCTCGTTTTCTTATTGCTTGAAAAGAAAACCAAGTCACACTGACAGTTGCTTTTTCTTATCCCTTATTGTAGACTGTGCCTTAACATCAGCAGCAAAATCGAATTATAATAGAAAAGTAGAGGTGTCAAATATGATAGAAAAAGCAGACGTATTAAATTGATTAATATTACAATTAATATGTCATACTATGTTGTTAATTGCATATTTTGTTTTTTGTCTCTTTGTAGACTCATTGCTTTTGGTCACTTTCGTTTGCATCTGTCTGTAGACTGCTTTCCATTTTTTGAATAAATAGTCAAAATCGCTAGGCACACATTTTATGCTGACATACGCCTTTGTCTTTTGGACGAGATCAGTATTGGGCCTCAGACCGAAAACAGAGAGAACACATCATGTCTGCGATGTTTTAGCAAACTAAGCAGACCAAATTAAGAGTAATCTTTACTAGTGGGATGAACGATCGTGCTGCAGTGAATAATTCACGAACCGATTCATATTTTTACTGCAATCAATTTGAAGAGACAATTGATTGCTTCTTAAAAGCATCATGATGATAATGGCGGTATAGAAGTAATTTGAATAGATTAGATATTAGATTAGAATAGAACGGAATCCCACTCCCTCATCACTGAGTCGTCTGTGCTTCTTCCTGACTTAAACTTGGTTAAACAACCATTTGGTCCGAACTGAACCGTTTTCAAATGGACCTGGGTTGCTGTTCCTACAGCCACTTCAAATGGAACGAGTCACTGTTCCTTCATGCAGCTGTGGTACAATCCAGACTATGGCCAACATTGACGAGGTTTGACCCCAAAAACGTTTAAGTGGAAGATTATTGGGTCCAACCAATCGGCTATATCTTGTCCCTCAGAAGGTGTTAGTAACTATATGTGGACTCATTCGGTGTGTCTTTGCTAAATACACGAGGCGGTCATCTCGACATTCTTCACATGGTTGAAATATCAATTGGGAACTTAGTTATTTCGCAGCTGGAAAGGTTGATGGACCAAAGAGGCAGAAGAGAAGAAGGAATCGGTGACGTGAAGTAGAAATGGAAAAACAGTCATCCATTAGTTTTATTCTAAGAGATAAACACAACGACTGCGAGAGTCTGCAAAAATTGTCGATTAAGGCACCTAGTCAAATGCCCTACTGCTGGTAAAACAAATGATCCAGTTATCCTATTTGAATCTGACATGAATGAGAATGGCATACTCATTACAACAAATGTAATGAGATTTCATGTAGACTAGATTTTCATGAAGATTTAGTGCAATTACTGGTTGCTCTTAGAGGATTGTTTGCAGAAGTTAGTGTGCGCAAGTCGGAATAAAGCACATTCAGTATAATGCGAAAATTCTCAAAATAATATTGATTTTTGATTTAAACATTTTGTTGACAAATGAATCTAGGGGGCCTATATACTTTATTAATTTAAAATATCCAAGTTGCTTTGTTCTTTTTAATGATTAGACCACAAATTAGGAATTATGGAATTTGATTATATCTTCTTAAAGCAAAGATTTGACGGAAGCTACTTTCTAACAGTTTGCAAAAATGTGCTCATAGCCGATGACTTAAAAGCATAGGCGCAACCACCCTATGGGGACCCGTGGGACGCGTCCCCCCCCCCAACTTTCGAAAAGCTTGGGACCGTCCCCCCCCAACTTTTGAAAATTTTGAGGTAAACAAGAGCCCAAAATGCACTCCATTTGGTATCAAATGCTCAAAATTACGTGTGCTTCTGGGGCTCCGCCCTAGACCCCGATGGTGGAGCTTACGACGGTCCCCCGTAGGCTACCCCTAGTCGTTAGTGGCTTCTTGCCTTCGTCATTCGCGGCTGTGTGCCTTCCGCACTCGCAATTCCCCTCCCCACTCGGACGTTCTAGTAGGTCCGTCCCCTAACAAATCACTGGACATGGCCGATAAAATACAGGGTAAGGCTAAGGCCGCTAAACTCAATTGAGTCTGTAAGAATTCAGTGCAGAATGTTGCTGTATAATTTCGCTCTAAAACTGTAGGGCCTACTTATCTCGATTTTTAAAATTCGACTAAAGCTCGCGGTAGAAGCCTAAGAGGACATTTCAATTTTTAATGCTGCGACTGCGAGTGGTGTTCTTCTAAAACCTAAAATCTCAGTTTATTTATAATAATAGAGTCATATTTTTCACAGATTTAGATGGTTTAGGTACTTTTACATCGAAATCATCGGTGAAAAATTTGAGGTAAATTAGAGCCCAAAATGTACTCCATTTGGTATCAAATGCTCCAAATTGCTTTGGCTTCTGGGGCTCCGCCCCCGAACCCCGATGGGGAGCTTACGACGCTCCCCCATACCCCTAGTCGTTAGCTTAGCTTCTTGCCTGCATCGCAGCTTCGCGCCTTCGGCGCTCGCAATTCCACCCCCTCCATTCAGACATTCCAGTAGGTCCCCAACTTCTGGACCGTGGTTGCGCCCCTGCTTAAAAGCATGAGATAAGAAACGTCTTCGAATGTTCATGCTAGTAGTTTCAAATGGACGAGCTATTGGAATTTTCTAGAGTAATTTTTTTACTATTCGGTTGATAATTCAAACTGACAATACGAGGTAAGATTACATTCAGATGATAATTATAGTAGTAAAAGATGATAACAAGTTAAACATGAGTAACAGAATTAACTGTATGGCAGTCTGCAAGGCGCCAATCTATCCTACTGCTAATTTTACAGTCGCCCTCTAGGGAGTTAAAGGTTGAGTCAACCTTATGGGGCTAGCGGGTTTCGAACCCGCGTCCATCTGGTCTTCGTGCCAGCGTGTTACCATTCAACCATATGCCCGCCCCAATACATAAGACACCAATTAAGCTTATCTTCAATAAGTTCCAGAAACGTCTGACAGCATTATATCAGCGCCGTTAAACTGTTAAAAGCGCTACATATACATAAATCAATTACATTGTAAAGTCTACCATGTAACAAAAATTATAAGGTAGGCCTACTTAAAAACGACCATTTTTGAGTCAGTATAGTTCCAACAAAACACAAGGATAAACAATGAATTATTGGCCGTTGCTTGTTTACAAAAGAAAATCACGGAATAAAAATTGAATTAGTTGTCTGTATGCGTGCGTGTGTGTGTGCTCTTTGCCTCTATTTGAGGAGTTCTGTAGAGAAGGATGCGTTCATGAGACTATTAAAACTGGTCGCCAAAACAATTGATGACACATAAAGAGCAATTGTAATCAATCTTCCCCAAATTATAGCCAATCCCAACCACGTCACAATACAGCGTTCGAAGTCACATTGTTTTGAAGTTGAAAGGGTGCACGCGGCATAAATACGTTCCCGTTAAAAATCGTACTAGGGTAACCGTATTATTTTATATGTTACTTTCATTATTATGTTAAAATTCTTAAACCTATGACATGAATACAAACAATGTTTTCCTCAAAGAAATAGTGAATATATGAACAAATAAATTCAACAGAGCAAAAAAGCAACAAAGAATGAATGACTCTTGAGTATGTAATGAATTTTGTAAATAAGAAAATTAACTTCACATATAAAAAGTGGCCATTCTACGCATGCGATCAAACGCCAAATTCTGCTCACTTCCAAATCTCTCTTGAATACATTCATCGCGTCTATTCGTCTAAATTCTATTTATTTCAAATTGTCTTGAATAAATTGATTGCGCTCCTCTGTATTTATTTGAGGATTTGTGTAGAGAATGAGGCGTTCATGAGACTGCCGGATGGTTTGTTGAGGGTGTGTTTGAGATTAGCCCAGAACAGTTGTTGACCGACGTTGCTCTCTTTCGTCCATTCGATGTACGTCCGTCGCTGCATCTGAATGCCGAGTCTTGGCGTCAGATTACAGTCGGCGATCTCTTCCAACAGAATCAGAACGAGACTGTCACGATCCTCTTCCATCAGTCTCGTCTGTGCCATCGTCAGCTCAAAGTGACACCACGGAGACAAGGCGAAGGCGTTCGACACAATCAACAAAGTCTTACGACTGCTGTCGATGCTGTCCAGGATGTTTTCAGCGATGTCTCGACCGGGAAGCCAGTCTCTTTCGTGGATACACAGACGCAGATTGTATTCCTGTTCGAGGCGAGGAAGAAGTTGAGTTATGACCCAATTGGAATCGCTGCGACTGTATCCCACGAAAGCGTCATAAGGGAAGGTATCAACCTTTTCCCCATCTCGAAAACTCTGTGCTCTTTTCTTTGCGTTTAACTGTAATAATTCGAGAGCAAATTGAGTAGTGGTAACATCACTAGCGTTAACAGCTGTAGGTAGCGGGATAGCTTCCCGCAACCCTATACCAAAGGTCCACTCAGCCTATCATTCGCGAGATGGCGCGTTGGTGAAATGAGATGCAGGACGCGATGAGCGTATGGAATGGTTTTCGTATGTATACAGTTAAATTCGACTCCTGTAATAACTTGTGATCATCCGTTCATACTAATTGGTAATCGTATACTGCGCAATTATCAGTTTTAAAATATTAAAACGAAGATTATTATTTTTATTTAAACCTACTTTGAAAGCAGTCCAAACACGTTTGTGGTCTTTGGAGATGAAGTGATGAGATGTTGTTCGGGAGCCATTGAGACCCATCGATTTTATTAGCCATTTATAGTTCATGTCAATATAATTTGCCGTGAATAACGTTAATTAGTTGCATGAGGTTAGAATGTTTTGAGTACCTGAAGCACATTACATAAGTAATTTAAAAACACTTGTCTTTTACAAATACTTCATGAGTACACTTACCGTTTTCATAAGGTACCAGTATCTGAGATGCCATCGAAATCGATGAATAGCAGATGCCGTTGATGCCGAGATCCAGATCAACGATGTCAACAGAAGTACAGCCAAAAGACATGGATCGTCGAACAGTAGATCCTGGAAACAGTCGGAATCGGAAGGACTTTCCAGTTCGAACATGCTCTTCTGACCCTTAGAGGTCAAACAGTAATACTTGTCCCATCCTCTGACAACAACCTTAGATCCATTTACTCTCTTCAACCAACGACGCAGCCAAATAAAATTACAATCGCAAATAAATGGATTGTCTGAGAAATCTACCAGCCTCAAATTCTGCCAGACTTTCAACGGAAGAGACTCGAAAGTGATTGTCGAGAGTCTACCAGAAGATACATTTAGTTCGCGCAGTGAGTCTTCAATTCCTTCGAAATCTGAGCTATTAAAAGTTGATAATGGATTACTACTGAGTTGGAGTATCGCTAAGTTTGAAAGGTTAGTAAACATATTTGAAGGAGAGGCAATTTCTGTTCCGGACAAATCAAGATTCGTGAGATTAGGAATATTTTGAAAAGCGGAAGTCGCTAAATTCCTCCAGTCGATTCTGCAGAAGCCCATATTTATTGTTTCAATATTTGGAGCCTGATAAAAGATATCCCAGTTATCCTGATCGAGGAGGAACTTCGTATCATATAGATTTATTATTTTCAAGGAATCTGATGTGAAAGCTAGAGGTTGAATCACTAAAATTTTATTATCAGATAGATCTATATGTTGAAGATTTATGAAATCTACAAAGCTATAGTTTTTCAGTCTGCGAATTCCATTGTTTCTAAGTCTTAGCTCCTTGATAGTTAGTATCTGCTTGTGTCTGCTATGGACGCGGATATTGTTCAATTGATTATGACTTAGGTCCAGAACAGTCAAGGACCGACAAAATAAATTTAGTGGAAATTTTGAAATCAATTTTTTGGGTAGGTAATATTGTTTTAAGTTCGTAGGTCCTTTATAAAAAAAGTCGTAGCGTAGCTCTAAAGTTGCTGATAGGTCCAAAAATTTTAAATTTTGCATACATGAAATAATTTTATAATGCGTTTGAGCCAACGTATTGTAGGATATCCAAAGTGCCCGAAGAGTTTTTCGGAGTGGGTAAAAAGCGTGTTCAGATAGCTGAATGTCGTAGCAGTTTCTTAGACTTAGATTCCGCAAGTTACGGAAATTGCAGAAGCTGTCACGCTGCAATACTCCCAATGCATTTCCGTCCAGGATTAAGCTACGAGTGTAGGGAGAGATGTCAGGAACTTTGTATAAACGGGCCCTGGTGCAGTTTACCGTTTGCGAGACATTAACACACGTACACATCCGTGGACAGTTGTCAGCAGTCAGATTTCTATCATAATCAGCAGTCAGATTTCTATCATAATCAGCAGTCAGATTTCTATCATAATCAGGAGTCAGATTTCTATCATAATCAGCAGTCAGATTTCTATCATAATCAGCAGTCAGATTTCTATCATAATCAGCAGTCAGATTTCTATCATAATCAGCAGTCAGATTTCTATCATAATTCCAGCACTCAACATTATTCATGAAATTACGAATTTCGACTAAGCAACAGAACATTGTCCAAATCCTAGTTGCTGCAACAGAAGCCGCCATCTTTCCAATACGTTCATCTGTGACGCTCCTCTCTTTTTATAGTCTGAAAACAAAAGCAGTTCATCGAACCACACTGACATAATGTTTCCTCTTTTCGCTCAGTGTAGAGCGTGCTGTTACACCAACAACAAAGTTAAACTACATGTATACATTGTATAGGTGTCCCGTCCTAGGCGCGCAGGACAAATGCGCGCCGTCAAAAACGCGTCGTCAGTTGAGCGCTCCAAAAAACGCCCGTCAAATGCGCGCCGACGAAAGCGCGCAGCATAGGCCTATACCAAAATACTTTGCTATCCCTTTGAATGATAAACTTTAAAGCATTTCCCACCTCTATTGACTAAATTTTTTAGTAATTATTAATTGACACAAACTAATAATGTGTGTGCACACTGGTCGACGGCAACTTAATATACGGGTTGTCAACAAATAATTAGTCCAAAAATTAAATTAGCTACTTTTTTTGAGTGAGGAGACATAATATTAGAAAGAAAGATTTCCCAGTAGCCATTTTCCAAGTACGTCAGTCGTCAGACTTAACCGACGCCTGCTAGTTTTGGTTCAAACATGTGGCAACGTACCATTGCTCGACTATCTGCGCGGAATCGCCCGTAACCTTTCAATTTGAAAGAAGGACAATCAAATAAGCAATAATTAGTTAACTAAGTTACTAACACTCAACAGCCATTAGCTAACGCATATAAAGCCTCGACCGTGCTACGGCGCTATAGAAATTGTCTTATTATTATTAGTGGGTTGGTAGCCCGCTCGCCACGTCGGCGGCCCGGGTTCGATTCGGTCGGTCGGTTTATCAGAGATTAATTTCTCGGATCTTTACTGCGGGTGGCTCGGTCGCAATATAAACGTGGAGTACAATACAATACAATACAACACAACACAATACAACTGAGGCGTGGTGGTTGCGGGTTCGAATCCACCTCAAAGCCGCCGCGTAGGGACCCTGGGCAAGTCCTTCACTCGCAATTGCTCATGCGCTTCGGCATGAAACTCCGATTCAGCGTCCGCGCAGTAGTCAGGAGCGCCTCTGAATGGGCAATCTGGTAGGGGCGCTATAACAAGTGTTCAAATACAATACAATACAATATTATTATTATTTTTGTGCCCTGAGGTATCAGGGCCGCATTAAGGCTAGTGCGGCCCGGGTGCTCAAGTCTAGTGCGGGCCCTGTTGCTGTGATTAACAGGTCGAAATGGGAAAGAAGAGTTTGAGTTTATTCAGAATCGAACAGTAAAACGATCGAACAGTATGGATGATCAAGGTACATAGTAAGTTATACAATCTCAGATTTGTTCATCAATGATCCTGTTTAGTAAACGATTCAATGGGGAGAAGAAGCTGACTCAGCTTATCTAGTCGTCCCCATAATTATTATGTTAGCAATAGAATATTCCATCAACAAGATGTACTGTGATCGTAAGAGGTGCCGGCTTGGGCATGGCGAGGTATTTTAGCGCCCAGGGCGAGTCACGGCAATTCGATAATATTACACTGTTTTAAACACGCGCGCGTACACACACAAACACACACATTCAATGAGTTTAGACTGAATTCCATTCCATTATCCTGAGGCGACCCTGGCCTTATAAGCAAAGATAGAGATACACAGACAGAGAGAGAGGGAGAGATACGGTAGAGATATGGTATATATATATACACCCATATATATACAGATATAGACAGAGGGAGAGGGAGAGGGAGAGGGAGAGGGAGAGGGAGAGGGAGAGGGAGAGGGAGAGGGAGAGGGAGAGGGAGAGGGAGAGAGAGAGAGGGAGAGGGAGAGGGAGAGGGAGAGGGAGAGACTGAGTCCGTTCAAGTAATTTGAAACTCGACAGGCCTGTAGCATTATACACCAAGGCCATACTATTGTATACATGTAATTACTACATTTGTCACAAGACTTAGTAATCACAAGTTTTGGCGCCTTTGGCGACACTGTTGTCCGGCCTCTAGATGCGTGTAAACTGTTCTAGTAGAGCAATTTACTGTTGAGGTAGGCCTATAGGCCTACTATTGTCGCAGTTTTGGTAAGTAGATTAAAGTGTTCACAGAAGCCAAGCTGGCGTTGAGCAAGCTTCAAATACGCTAGGCTGCTAGCGCGTCAAAATCTGTGTGTATTTGGCTTAACTTCACTGCCAAGAAACCTACAGAAACATGTTTAGCCTAGGCCTACCTGTTCAAGTTTCGTCTTTGCCATTTTCTCAAAGATTCCAAAAATCTGGCCGCAGCTCGAAGATGGGCGTTTCTTTCCCATTGCATAGCGATTTAGCTGTTACTTCAGAAAATTCCAATCCGATAGCCACTTTTAGAGAATCGCAATTTCTTAAATAGGCCTATGTGATTTGGATTCAAATGCTGATTGCACTAGACATCTCATCGGCATATATTCAAAACTCGTAGAGCATGACAGGGCGAACATGTTCTAATTTGATGATGGATATGTTTTAGCCTGCCTGATGCTTGTGTGCATGCGTTTTGTGTGGGAGATGAGTCTGGTATTATGTTATGTATTGCATAAATTGTTACCGTCGATCAAGCAATCTCGCTACTCCCTGCGGCCACGGTCCCATAACCGTGAGCTTCCCATGTTTGACAACCTGTCTCAGAAATGCTTGCCTTGCCCGGATGCTATACAAATAAACTATGTTTTCCTAGATCTGGTTATTTTAACCCTTCATTTTCCCTATGACTAGCCCTAGCTCTTCTTCTTCTATGTTCCCCTGATGTACAATCAAGCTTCTCATTCAATTCATTGTTGCTTATATAAATTTGTGTTTATTTGTTTGAATGTATTAATCTTGCCATGTACAGTGCTGTGCGTTTGCTAGTGCTTCTCAATAAAGGATATACTTACTTACTTACTTACTTGGTGCACTTGGGAACTTTCAGCCTACATCGGAGATGAGGGTCATTCAGGGTCACGCCAATCTTCCATGCCATGTCAATGTTGTGTGTCTATGCAGTTTGTAACCCTCTGGCCCCTCCATACTTGCACTCATTAATATAGACAGAATAGCATTTTCGCTAGATTTAACATTAAAAAATTTCTTCACTTCAGAAAATGCGGGCCCCTCAAAACTGCGGGCCTGGGTGCTGCAGCACCCTTAGCACCCCTTAATACGGCCCTGCGAGGGGTACTTGTCGGTTTTACGACCACCAAAAATTCTTCATATAATGTTATTACCTAATTTAAAATTCTTCATATTCTACGTTATTTTAATTCTATGTTACGTCAGAACTTATCTATTACGTCATAAACCTGAACGTTTCGTCATTAGAAACATGGACGACACTAACCCTAACCCTGACCCTAACCGACCCTCACGGCGCGTAACAACGAGGCTTAAACCTCAACGTAACCGATATGGACTATAAAACTTGAAGTCGTGAGGGTCGGTTAGGGTCAGGGTTAGGGTTAGTGTCGTCATTAGAAGACAGATATTAACTGTCGTGAACACATTCCTGTAGGCCTACAGGGGTCTCGTCTAGCTAAAAGGTAAAAGGCCTATATGAGGAATTTTGGTGGTCGTAAAACCGACAAGTAGACTACCCTGCGAGGTATGCATGATCCCTCAGGGACTTAAACATTAATTAAGAACAGTAAAATTCGTCTGGAACGGCACCTATTCGTCGCTAAGGTCCAGTGAGGCAAAAGCCACCGCATTGAACCGCTTATTATTATTATTATTATTATTATTATTATTATTATTATTATTATTATTATTATTATTATTATTATTATTATTATTATTATTATTATTATTATAAAGAGTTATTAGCTATTTACTATCTTATACTATATTTCTCAAAGTTTATCCTTTCGTATGTTTGTATGTTTGTTTGTCTGTACACTAAAGGCTCCGAAAGGGAACGGTTTAGCGAATTGAACAATTTTACAAAACATTTTTACGGGGGTGTGTAGGTTAACGCGACTATTTTCAGCTCGCAATTTAATTTAAACGCTGATATATGGACATTTTAAACTTCGAAATGATGAGGTACCTTAATACCAATAACGTTGGCCATTAAATTGCATATTATTTTATCCTCGCGTGAGCGGCGTGACGGAAGAGAAAGTTTGTCTTACGTCACGCTGGGCTAAATATGCAAATCAGGTGCAATCGAAATCAAACGCGGGCTGGCTCCGAAAAATTACGATCGCTATAGGCTAATGGAACACGGCCGAGCTTCGTCTACTATTATATTATTTAGCCCGGGGAACAAATAATAGGCCTATAATTATAAGGTAGAGATAACCTGTGCGGTACTATTTTCAACTCATTATTTACTTTAAATTCCGATATACGGACATTTTTAATTTCGACGTGGTCATTTATTCAAACGCCTTAAAATCTAGGTGAAGCCCGTTTTCTCGCAACCAATAACGATGCCCGTTTATTTCTAATAAGAAATTTCCAAGGAATAACGTTCGATATGTGGCGCAATAAGCGGACATTAAATTAAAATGCGAGGTCCCTTACAAAAACATTAAATTCAAATGCTAAACGGAGCAGCAGCTGAGTCACAGGTAATTCAATTCAAATACACTGGGGGAAACTATTTTTACCTCTCAATATCGTTTCCATTCAGATATGTGGACATTTAAAATATTTGAAGTCCTTCAGCAATCAGCATATCTAGTAAGTAAGTAAGTAGCCTTTATTTGCAGCCGCTAAGAATTACGCATGGCGAAAACCCGTGCAAAGCCGGGTAAAAATGCTAGTTTCATATGACTTCACTTCATTTGACATCTATTTTTCCGTTTCAAGCGATATTGTCTTATTAATTATTACACAAGAGTTTCTTAAGTTTTGTGTCTCAAAGTCTCCATGCATGCGCGCTATTGTCGGCGCGCATTTGTCTTGCGCGCTATCAACGGTTCGCTCTTTTGATGGCGCGCTTTCGTCCTGCGCGCTAAGACCTGGGTGCCACGTGTATTACAGAAAATGCAGACTGCTGTTAAGTAGATTTATAACTTTGTCAATCAATCAGCCGTTTATTGAATCAACAACAGCACAATTAATTAACAATCAGTCATTTAAAAAAATGTTAATCTGCTGATGCCGTCAACAGGACAGCCCTAAAGGATAAAATAATCCGCTATTGCAGGGCTGCCCTTTTTCCATATTACATTTACTGATGGCAAGACGATTTTTATGATCATATAGTTATAGAAAATTCAACTTAAATAACAATTTTAGGGCTAAATCATAGCCAAACAACTATATAACAAAACATTGCAGTACAAGATTTAAAACAAACAAACAAACAAACAAAATCAAAATCAAAACAGATTATAATTTTCACAGTTGTACATTATAAACAATCTTAAATAAGGTACAATCTATCGAGTCATATCCTTTTTATGTGTTCAAGAGATAATGTTTCAGTTGAGCTTTAAATTGAGCCATGTGTAATATATTTATTAAATTTGGAGGAAGAGAATCCCAAAGTGGTGGACCTGAGCATTTAATTGAGAACTGCTTAGTCCTGGTTCGTGCCCCTGGGGTTTGATATTTACAGGATGTCGTGTATATATAGCAAATTAACATACGATAGTATGAAATTAATTGCATATAATGTAGTTTGCCTCTTTGTAAACGTACTGTTTGCGGCTAAATTCGTTTCCGTTTGTTGTTTTCTTCCTGTTTAGCACTTTAACGGCGAGAGTGTTCTAAAAGCGTTAAGTACTTGCAGAGTAGGCTACAGTTATCCGTTTTCATAAAATACTATAAAAGCTAATACAGTGCATTGGAAAACCAATGCAGCTTGTCTGTGTTAATCTATTTCTCTAAATATTTTGAAAAAATAATGCATCTGAGACTAACAAATTACTTAGCATCAAAATATACACTAACTAATAGTCAATATGGTTTTCGAACTGGCCACTCCACTTTCATGGCTCTATTAGAAATGCACTCAAAAATTACAGAGGCCATTGACAATAACTTGTTTTCGATCGGGATATTTTTTGACTTATCCAAAGCCTTCGACACTGTCGACCATAAAATTCTCATAAAAAAACTTGAGCACTATGGTGTCAGAGGGATAGGACTAGCATGGTTCTCTGACTATCTTCAAAACAGAAAGCAATATGTCTCATTTGATAACCACCTCTCAGAACAATTAAATGTAAGGTGTGGAGTGCCGCAAGGGTCTATACTAGGTCCACTGCTATTCCTGATATATATAAATGATATTTCAAATTCCTCATCAAGTTTTCATTTCATAATTTTTGCAGATGACACCAATGCATTTTTGTCTGATAAATCTCTTGAAACCTTGTACACCAGGGCAGGTAATGAATTAGAAAGTCTATCTGAATGGTTTAAAGCCAATAAATTATCCTTAAATTTATCCAAGACTAATTATATTATATTTAGATCTAAAAAGAAAATTCTCCCTGTCCTTGATTCTAGTATAAAAATTGATAACAAAGAAATTACTCAGGTCACTACTACAAAATTTTTAGGTGTATATGTTGATGAGCATTTAACGTTTAATGATCATGTCTCAATAATAGCCAAAAAAGTGGCCAAAAACATAGGCATCATTTCTCGGATTCGACATGTATTACAGAGACCTATCCTGATGAACTTGTACAACACTCTCATTCTTCCTTACCTCTCCTATTTCAATATTGTATGGGCATCAAACTACCCCTCGCACCTGACAAGACTTACAATATTACAGAAGCGTATTGTACGTATTATTTGTGGCCTTAAATACAATCAAAGCACTCGCACATACTTTAAGAAACTCAGAATAATGTCGTTGCTAAACATAAATAACATGCAGACTGGGATATTTATGTATAGATTTAAACATAGGCTATTACCAGAAAGGTTTGCTAACAACTTCCAATTGAATTCAGATGTACATTGCTACTACACTAGATCCTATAATAAGTATCATAAAGTTTATGCACGAACCAAAACTCGACAGTTTTCAATTTCTTATCATGGACCATGTGTATGGAATTCGCTGCCGATTCCTTTGACTAATGTGACAACTTTAGCAACATTTAAAATGAAACTTAAACAGTATCTTATTGAACTGGAATAAATAAACTATAATGGATGTAGAAAACCACTGAAGACACTATGGCTGCTACTGATCATCTGTTCTACCTATACTTAGAAAATTAAGGAAAATGGGGCTCCCTGGCAGCGGAGCATTAGTGCTCCTTTAGGGATAACCCTTTGACACTAGGAAACCGATTGTGTCATGGTAGACAACTTTGCTGTATATATAACTGATAATTGGACTGAAGTGATTATGTACTGCTAGATTTGTTTTTGTGAAGAATTTGGTACTTGGTGTCAATAAAAAGTGTTGAACTGAATTGAAAAAAAAATTGATCAGATTCGCAAGGTACACGTTTGATACTGACAAATCCCTTTGTCTTGCGTTCCTCCGAAAACAGGGAACACAGGCCAACAATCATTATTATATTCGTTTATTGTGTAAAACAGGTTGGCACACCGCAATCTGGGACATTGAGATAGAGGAGATAATTTTATAAACTATACTGAACGGTATGGAAGAGTAATCAATGATGGCTAATCGTTAGCTTTGGGGCTCAGGAAATATGCTTAACCCTCAGGTTACCAAGGTTTTTTGTAACACTGGCTACCAAGGGCGGGGTGGTTACCATCCCCCCTGGATTTCGTGTTGGGTTTCACATATCATAACTTGTAATACAGAATTGGATTCAGCATTCATTTCTGCACAGAATGGTATATTTAGTTGTACATTATGTGAATGCACCTCGAAATTACATCACTTTTAACAACGGAACCCCCATAATTAGCGATATTTTATATTATTGCGTACATTTTGTACTTTTTGGATAAACAAATATAAAATTATGTGTGTTTTGAAACTGATCTATGTATCCAAGATACACATACATCCCTACATATGTTTATATACGTATAAATATACATCCATACATATATATATATATCCATACATATAATATTATATCGGTTTACGTTGTGATGCTGTATTCAGCCGTTTTCACACAGATTACGCGTATTATTATTTATTTTGATCACTTCCGGTTTTCAAAAGACAAACATGTAAGTATGCAAATGAAGCCCTACATTCCCTCTAAAGAATGGTATATTTGTTTCTCTTCCAGGAATATAAATGAATACGCTACAGACAAAAAACTAAGGGGGAGTGCTTCCATTCAGCCATTTTTCACGCATATTACGCGTATTATTATTTATTTTGATCACTTCCGGTTTTCAAAAGACAAACATATAAGGATGTAAATGAAGCCCTGCATTCCCTCTAAAGAATGGTATATTTGTTTCTCTTCTAGGAAGAATAGTCAATAAGCTATAGTCGAAAAACTAAGGGGGGTGGTATCCACCCCCCCTGGTGCCTCGGGTATATCGGGTATAACTTTTGAATGGCGTGGGCTACCACCATGATGTTTACCTCAAAATGTGCGCCAATGAATCTGCTACAGCTACCTAAAATGCAAAAATTATATTCCATATGAAAAAAATTGTATGCATAAAAACGTAGGAAGGTGAACTAATGTTTTGCATATATAATGAGCACAGGTGTGCCTTAGGTTGATATATATATAATGTGTATCGATTGTTAAGCGTTTTAGTCTTAGGCCTTAGTTGCGCTGTCGGCTCGTGGGCGCTTGGCCTAAAGTAGCCTAAACTTTGGCTGACGATAGATTCTCTACACGTGCAGTTAGCGCGCCAAACTTAGAAATTGCTGATGAAAGTGAATTTGAACTATACAGTGTAGTACAGTTGTTTTAAGGCAAGAGTTGAGTTTGTTGTTATTAAACTGTGTTTGAAGAAAGAAAGAAACATTCAAAGAACTGTGTCAATTTAATTCTTAAACAGTTAGAAGTCGTTGAGCAATTTATATGTAGAGATAAGGAAAGTTCTTGAGGTAGGTCACAACTAAGAAAGAAAAGAGTTGGTGACATATTTGGTGGCAGCGGTGAAACATTCGAAACAACGTCTGGGATTCGAAACAACGTCTGGGATTCGAAACAACGTCTGGGAGATCGAAACAACGTCGGAGATTTGAAACAACGTCGACTGGTGAATACGCATTCAAATCACTGGTAAATCTACGACAACGAAAGCCTCAACGACAAAGGTATAAAAGTTTGTTGTTATCAAACAAAGAACAATCCCCAATACTTCAAACACAAAAGAAAACTCGTGTTTTCCAGAAAGGACAGCACTGAAGTAAAGAAGTAAGATGGAGAAATTAAGTGTCAAGAAACAAGCAGAACTGAAGAAGATGTCTTCTGAAAGATTAAAACAGCGCTTGTTAAAGGCTGGTTTTGAAGAAGAGAAACTGAAAGATATGTCACGTGAAGACATGCTAGAAGCGTTAGCTGAAGTCTGGCTTAAAGAAGAAGCAGAGGAAGAAGAAGGTGCTGTCGGCGGTGCTGTGGAAAAGGTTACTGAGAAACCGCCTGGGCCTATGTCTATGGAGACGATGATGCAATGGATGATGATGACAAGACAAGAAGAGAAAGAAAGAGAGGAGAAACGAAGAGAAGAAGCAGAACGTGTAAGACAAGACGAGAAAGAAAGAGAGGAGAAACGAAGAGAAGAAGCAGAGCGTGTCAGACAAGAAGAGAAAGAAATACGACAGGAAGAATTACGTCTTCAGAGAGAGAAAGAAGAGAAAGCAGAGAATGTAAGACTGGAAGAATTACGTCTTCAAAGAGAGAAAGAAGAATTGCAAAGGCAGCAATTTGAAATTCAATTAGAGCAATTGAGAAAAGATAGAGAAGATGCTGAAAGGAGAAGATTAGAGCAGATGATTGAATTTGAAAAGGCGCGGAAAAGTGACGAAGAGATACGTCAGCAACAGATTGAAGAGAAGAGACTACGTGAAGAAGAAAAGGAAAAAGTACGAATTTCAGAGTTGGAGCGAGCAGAAGAGGTTAGACAAGAAGAACTGAAATTACAGAAAGAAAGCATGGAGAAGGCGGAAGCGGAAAGACAAGAACGTTTAAAGTTGGAACAACAAAAAATAGCATTAAAAGAAGCACAACTCAAAGAGGAGAAACAAAATAGAGAAGCACAAGAACAAAGAAGGCAAGAAGAACGAGAAGAACAGAAAAGGAAACAGGAAGAAAGTGAAACGATGGTTTCGAAAATAAAGAAAATTGGTGATGCCATGAAACACGTGTTACCTAAAATGCCAAACGATATGATGGAGGTGCCATTATATTTCGAAACGGTTGAGAATGCGTTTCGTAGTTTCAACGTGCAGGAACAATTCTGGGTGAAGTTACTATTGCCATTGATGACTCCGAAAGCTAGAACTGTTCTAAACAGATTGTCATTCGATGATTTAGACGATTATCAGGTCGTGAAACAGCACTTGTTAAAAGAATTCAAGTTGACACCGAGAGAGTACAGATCGAAGTTTATTGATGCGAAGAAGACAGCTGAAGAAACGTATACAATGTTTACAGCAAGGCTGAAGAACTTGTTGAACTATTATGTGAAAAGTCGCAAAGTGGATAAGAATTTTGAGAAACTGTTTGATTTGTTAGTGGCGGATAAGTTGAAAGAATCACTACCACCAGGTCCACTACAGTTTGTGTTGTCGAAGGAAGGAACTGATTGTTACGAAGCTAGTGTTGTGGCAGACCTAGCGGACATTCATGTTAATAATCGAATTGGTTTGGCAATTCCGAATAAGACAAGTTTTGGTTTTGTACCCAATGGCAAAAAGAAATCAACAGTTCACTCCAAATTTTGGTTTTCATTGGAAGAGCAATCAAGAAACAGGAAATCAGTTCAGAGGTGCAGAAGTGAAACCAAATTCTCCGGTTGTTCACGAGAATAGAGAATCGATGATGGCCAGACAACGTCCGGTATATAACAAATCACCACCAAGGTTTGTCGCAAGAGAAGGCAATGCATCGTTTACTCCATATAAGAGAAAAGAAAGCATCGAACAACGAGGTGCAGTGGTGAAACGTTGTCACAACTGCGGATCAGACAGGCATTTAATGAAATTCTGTCCAGTTCCTGTTACAACCTCAAATTATGGAAAACAAGAAAATTCGAGGGTGAATCGAATTCAAGTGGTTGATAATTCTGAAAGTCAAGCCACAGAACATCAGAAAAATGAAACTGAAGTAAAGTCAGTGATGAAATGTCACCTTTCACCTGATATTCAGAAAGAAATTCTATTGCACAATGGAATGCAGAAAGAAATGGCTGGAAAAGATGAAAGTACAACATTAAAGAAAGTGTTATTACAGTACGTCGAGGTAGAAATTCGTGGAACAGCAGGAAAAGAACCAATAAAAGTAAAAGCACTGATTGATTCTGGAGCAGAGGTTCCGGTGATTAGTGAAGAATTACTGGAAGGCATGAAGGTGGAGCAGATTGGAAAAGTGAACTTACAATGCGTGGCAGGAGATGCCATTCCTGCAAAGTTGGTGAAAGTTGATGTAAGGCTGTGTTGTAACGATGTGGAAGAAGAGGTAATTCCGCTTAAAGTCAAATGTTCACTTACACCTTATGTGACATTGATGTGTGCTAGTATTGCAAAAATGGGAAGCACAGAAAGATTCTTGTTGCATCCAGAAATCATTGCAGAACTTAAAGCCGTGCCACAAGTGAAAATGATACAAGGAGATGTTCAAGTGAATGTAACGACGAGATTGCAGAGTCAGCGAAAGAAAGTGGTAGATGTGGAAGAGGAAAGTGAAACTGAAAGTTCAAGTGAAGAGGAAAACGAAAGCGATGATCAACAAACTTTAATGCAAGACGGTATAACAGCAGAGATGAGTGAACAAGAGATGGCTGCATGCGAGAATGGTAATCTAAATGAAACGAAAGAGGATAATGAATGTGATGTGGAGATAGCAGATTTGTTTCAAGAAGATGAGAAAGATGAAGAACAACAGATGCAGATTGCAGACGCAAAGAAATTCGAAGAACAGCAGAGACAAGATGAATCATTGAAAGCATGGTGGAATTTAGCGCCAGATAAAGAATCTGAATTCTGCGTGGTAAATGGCTTACTGTACAAGAGATATCGAATATTAGAGCAAACGATATATCAATTGGTGTTACCAAAAGAGCGACGAATGAAAGTGATGGAGTTGGCTCACGAATCAGTATTTGGAGGACATCTTGGAGAAGAGAAAACTAGAGAACGAATAAAGTTGTCTTTTACGTGGCCAAAGATGAGAAGAGATATAGTGAAATTTTGCAAATCATGTGAGAAATGTCAATTAAAGGCAAGAAGTTTGGTGATGGACAGGGTTCCTATCACTCCAATTCCAAGAGAAGATGTGGCCTTTAGAAGAATTACAATGGATTGTGTAGGACCAATCGAGCCAGCATCTGCTGCAGGTCACAAGTACTGTTTATGTATTGTCGATTCTTGCACCAGATGGCCTACAGTGTTTCTGTTGAAATCATTAACTGCGAAAGCTGTATGTGATGCTTTGATGGAGTTGTTCATGAACGTTGGTGTACCTTCAGTGATCACAAGTGACCAAGGAACAAATTTTACTGCGAGTCTGACAAGAGAATTTCTGAATTTAATGGGTTGTAGTCCAAGATTTGACACGCCAGGTCATCCAGAGGCAGCTGGACTAGTAGAAAGATGGAATCAAACATTCAAGAAAATGATCCATCATGTAATTGTTGACAATCCAAGGCAATGGCACAAAGTAATTCCGTTTACAGTGTGGGCATTACGAGAAGTACCGAATGCAACTACTGGAATTGCTCCTTATATGTTGGTGTATGGAAAGATTCCGCGTGGACCATTGGCAATTTTAAAAGAAAGTTGGACAAGAGAAATTAATTTACCACCTCATATTGGAATCCAACCAGAAAAGTACTTGAAAGACATGAAAGCAAATATGGAAAAAGCATTACTGTTTGCAGAATCATATTCACGAGAGAAGCAATTACAGTATACGAATCAATACAACAAAAGAGCGAAACATAAAGAATTTGAACCGGGTGAAAAAGTTATTGTGTTGTATCCGACGTCAACAAATAAACTGATTTCACGATGGCATGGTCCATGTACTGTTATACAACGAAGGTCCAAGTACTCTTATTTGATTGATATGGGTGACGATTGTCGAAAGATAATTCACGCAAATAAAATCAGAAAGTACATTACAAGAGCAATGAGTTGTGGACTAATCGTCGAAGAAGATGAAGACTTTGGTTCAGTGGTTGAGTTGTTGACGAAGAATGACTTGCAAGATGAAAAGAATTCACTGAATCTTGATCCTGAACAGATTAGCCATTTAACATTATCTCAACAAAAACAATTGCTGGAAGTACTGAACAAATATTCTGATCGATTTTCTGAAAAGCCTGGACTATGTACATTGGTTGAACATGAAATTGAACTGAAACCGGAATTTCGTGAAAAAGAATTTATGGCTTACCGAATTCCACTCATCTATCGAGCAGAAGTTGAACGACAAATTAAAGAAATGCTTCAAGCCAACATTATAAAACCATCTTCGAGCAGAATGGCCAGTCCGCTGGTAATTGTTAAAAAGAAAGACGGTTCTCTGAGACTTGCCTGCGACTACAGATACATTAACTCGTTCACTGTGGATTGTAAATATCCGATGCCGATTGTAAAAGACGTGTTGCACAAAGTTGGAAAATCAAATGTGATCTCGATTTTTGATTGTCGAAGTGCTTACTGGACTTGTCCTGTTAAGCAAACTGATCAATGGAAAACTGCTTTTGTTACTCACAATGGACTGTACGAGTTTACTCGTGTTCCGTTCGGAATGATCAACTCAGGAAGAACATTTGTTAAAGCAATTAACATGGTTTTACAGCCTATAAATGAATTTGCTGAGCCCTATGTAGATGACATTGCTGTGCATTCAGATGATTGGAAGATTCATTTACAGCATTTAGATGCATATTTAATGCAAATGAGACTGCATAACATTACTCTGAACTTAAAGAAATGTATCTTTGGTAAGAGTGAGGTAAAGTTCATCGGTCATGTGGTTGGTTCTGGAACGATTCAAATGAATCCAGATAGAATTGAGAGTTTAATTAATTTGAAAACTCCAGAAACGAAGAAACAAGTTAAGCAATTGCTGGGATTTTTTGGTTACTATCGACAGTTTATCAAAGATTTCGCACAGATTGCGAAGCCTCTATCTGATTTGACAAGCAAACATGTTCCAGATAAGATTGATTGGACTGATAGACATCAACAGGCATTTAATTTACTTAAAGATGCTGTACGCTCTAAAGTTGTTTTATATGTTTTTGATGTTGGAAAACCTTTTAATTTGTACTGCGATAGTAGTGATTTTGCAGTAGGAGCTGTGCTAACGCAGATGGATGATAAGGGAATAGAGCGCCCTGTGTCATTTATAAGTCAGAAGCTGACTGACACCCAGAAGAGATGGGCAACTGTAGAGAAAGAAGCCTATGCTATTGTTTGGGCTCTAAATAAGTTAAAAGAGATAATCATTGGATCTAAAGTTCACATCTTTACAGATCACAATCCCTTAACTTATCTGACTGAATCTATGTCTAAGTCTGCTAAACTGGTGCGTTGGGCTTTAGCACTGCAAACTTTTGATGTAGAAGTTAATTATAAGAAAGGACGATTAAATGTTGTAGCAGATTGTTTATCTAGATTATAAGATTGATTATTTTACTGTATTATATAGTATTAAGTTTATTGCATAATTTAGTACGATGCGAACGTTGAATCGGAGTTTCACGCCGAAGCGCATGAGCAATTGCGAGTGAAGGACTTGCCCAGGGTCCCTACGCGGCGACTTTGAGGTGGATTCGAACCCGCAACCCTCCAGCTGCAAGGCACCGAACATACCCCTAAACCACCGCGCCCCAGTTGTATTGTGATGTGTTGTATTGTGTGTTGTATTGTACTCCACGTTTATAATGCAGTAAAGATCCGAGAAATTAATCTCTGATAAATCGACCCGACCGGGAAGCGAACCCAGGGCGCCGGCGTGACGAGCGGGCTACCAACCCACTCGGCCACTCAGGATCCTTAAGTATGTTTGTATAGCCTCTCATAGGCGCCTTCTATGCAGCTATCAGTCAGATGGGAAAAGGTGTGGCTTTAATGTTCAAGAAATGCAATGCAGTTCGCAATAAATGTAACATGAGCGAATTTGAGTAGGCACATTGTTCCTTGACGATGGTCCAACGACAGAGAGGCCCAACTGTGCACGTATTATGGTATGAGAGCGTGGAACAATTCCGCATCGCAGAACAATAGGTGCATGAGTGTGTATGCATGCATGCATGTCTGCATGCTGCCATGTCTCGCTTTTGGCACAGAATTTAAAATATGACTTTACATTTACAATGATTTTTATTAATGTATCCTTTAAGCGGATGAATTTATTCAGATGCATGTAATTTGAATGGACGGATTTGCCATAAGTTAAATGTGCCAGAATGAAGGCGTATAAGGGGTTTACAACCGCGTAGCTTTCTTTAGTCACAACTCAACGCAGTTAGCAGAAGCATAACTAACCTAGGAAGTTTGTATCTATTGCTCAAACACGTGGATCAATCTCTTGGTATTTAGTGTTAACATACAATTTAGTTAATTTTCGTGCTTTTGTGTTATTCACAGTAACAACAACTGGGACAACACCTCCAGGTAGGTTAGAATAACGTCCGGCTTTTATTGATCTAGTTATTGAGTTTTATTTATTTATTTTTACCTACGCCAACAGGTAATTTCGTTATAAAATGTAAAATAATTTTGACATTTTCAGGGTTTATGACCATCATGCTGTTTAATACAACTATTTGTTATTCATCTTCTTAATTAGCTCACGAGTGCATAGATTTCATATAGCGCTTTCATGAGTTAGGCCTACTTAAAATGTGCACTATTCAATGTCGTGATGCAAAAATGCATATACGTATGAGTGGCAAGTCTTTCCATCAAATTTTCTAATTACTATACTTTGATGATTTATTTGTCCTTGGAACCTGGAAAATTTCTTCTTCAACGTTGTCAAAGTCTTTCCAACGTGCACATCTTGGCTCCAATGTTTTTTTAACTTCTGCATGAACCAGTAGTTAACATGCTTTTTCTGCTTTTGGCACAGTGCACTGTTACCTCACGTATGTCGATGTACATCAAGATGATTCATCTGGAGACGCCGGAGTGGGACCAGAAACAATAATGTATATCGAGGTAGACGGTATAAAAGGATTCACATATGGAGATACACGAGTGAATATAGGAGACATTGTGCCTATCGGCGTCGTTGTTATGATCGGCGAATGCAGAACTTGGTAAGATACCAATTAACATTATGACATTGAGATAATGAATGTACACTGTGACACACTTGACACTACAGACACATAACTTTATTGTTCAGCCCAGAGTAGTACGAATTTCACAGTAACTTCCTTTAACCTTGCGAGTTAGAATGATGATCATATCCTTCCAATTTTAGCAGCTTTAAGATTGGAACGTGCGCCGCCATTAATGTTCTTGGGCGCTGTAGGAGCTCTCGTTGGAGCTTTGGAAATTCTGATTTGAAATTATATTATTGTGATGATCATCGCTAACGAAATGGGGCACTATCAAAATTTTAATTGAACTATGATGACGGATCTTCCTTTTCGAAGTACTTGTGATGCCGTTCTTTCTTCAGCAAATACTCTTTCGTAAGTTTTCAAGTAATCAAGCAATACATGTAAGGCAGAAAGTAATGACAGCGTTTGTTAGTTGAAAACTAAGTGATAGTCTGCGTTGACCAGGTCTTTAACCTACTTATTGTGCCGGTTTCATATTTAATGAGCGATGTTGACGCTGTTTATTACAGTGTCTGCCCCAATTTCACTGTCACCATTTAACCAAAAATATTTTATTGCAGTTCCTGCGACGAATACACCAGAACTATGAAGTGTCGCGTTAGTATCGTTTTGAAAGATTCTTTTTGCTGACATCAGTTATTTGACCTATGTGCATTTCAGACTCTAGGATTAGCGGAGTCGTAATCGTTATCATAATCGCATGTTTGTATTGCGCCTCTTCAAGAGAACCTCATCAGAGGCACTCCCAATCTGACGACGGAAAACCGGGATCAGCTAAATGGTTTAGCGCTTCCGGAACAGGGATAAAGACATACCAAGGAGCTCACGTCTTAGGATGCTAGGTAACCTACTTCATGAAGTTGGACCGACGATGGCGAATATCCTGTGCTGCACTGTGGACGTTCTTGTCGGGGAACAACCAGGTCACCCTGGACGCGATAAGCGAATATAATATATCTGTTAATTGATTTACACCATAAGTTAATTAATTAACAGGTAACTATTAACTACTGGACTAACTAAAATTGTTGGCGTTTCGTGTTTTCAGAGCAGATTTTATATATATCCGACAACACATTTATAAAAGAAAATGGATAAACGGTTGCCGCTTTCTTTATGACTGACTACCATTTGTAAATTTCACTTACCTTGTACAAATAAAGGTTCTCGAATAGTGGTCTTTTTACGCACACTCCTTGTTATATTTTTTCGACGTTGTCAGGACAATTATACATACGTTATGCGATAAATCAATATTTGAAAGTATGTTTGCGACTACGTGTGATTATTGGGGTCGATGTCTGGTATGTACCATTACAGAACATTGAAGGCCGGTGGAGAAATCCCTATGACCAGTGTATGGAATACGCCTGTTATGGTGGTCAACCTCAGTCTGGAAACTCCTCCCCGCACGTGTGTCCATGTCTCGAGGTAAGTTCAATTTGATTCCAGTTTAGAATTCACCCACCTCTGTAATGAATGTTCCCATGACATGAACATACAAGCTTGTGTGTATGCATGCATACTTACATCCATATACATACATATATATGTATGTATATAGCTACGTATATGTATATAGCTACATGCATGTATATATACATTACATGTGTGTAGCTATATACATATATAATCCACTTCAAACTCATGACTCCTTTGATGCCGTTAGCATGATGGCCAGGAAAGCAGTGGACTTCGCTTCCAGTAAAATCGCAAACAATCATCGAATTTCAAATCATATATAGGCCTACTCCATGGGAGAAGCCGATCGATTAAAAAACCCAGAAGACATGTCATGGTGAAAGAGATAGACTTAAATAACATCTAAGAATTAAGAGTATACGAACCGAATTGGGCAGCGAATTCTAATGAGTCGGACCAGGGATCGAGACAGCCCACAGACACAACGTGGTTCGGGTGAGCGGCACTCTTGATGCGCCTCGCACCCGAACACTGTAACCGGGTTTTTGTTTTCAGTTTTTTGTCTTTGTTTTTTGTCTTGTTTCTGCTAGTATCTTATCAAGTCAAAGTTTTGTCTCCGTTTGGGGATGACTTGCTAGCTTTGAACCAGTAACGTGCTCTTTTCGACAAAACCAACAAAACATTCTAACAGAACACGTATGTGTTTCTAAGGTAACAGCAAGTCATCTTCGAACGAAGACAAAACTTTAACTAGTCGACAGACTGGCAAAAGCACAAAGGCCTCTCAGGAACAGACACCAACACCCATTCTAAATTTGAATCAAACGCAAAGCCTTTCTATAGGATTTATTTTCAAAAGCAAATGTCCGGAACAACGGCTTGTACAAGTCACAGCATCCGGTTTAATATAACAAGCTGGATAAAACATTGTATGCGTACATGCCTACATACAAGAATACATGCATGCATACGTACGTATAATACGATCGTCTGAATCGATCATCCTGATTTTTCATAATCGGCGTAAGTGGTCGCTGTCGATCTGAAATTTTCTGGCCGAATCGTATCTGAACATTTGTAGAGAGCCTCTCGCAGTATAGACTATTCAGAGGCGCTTTCAGCGCCGAAGCCCCGGGGGGAAAGAAACGCCTTAATATGAGAGCGAGAGGATGCGAGGGAAATCGAATGGGGAGCGGCCTTAATCTGTTTCTCCGCGTCCGATATAGATCTATCTCCAACGCTCGAAACTACATTATATTGACGTCGCTATACACAAAAGGATCACCTAGAACCTCTGCAACCGAATCTGTGCAGCCGAGCAGATCAGTTGAACAACGGGAAGAAATGGCATAAGAGGTCGCTAAGAATGCGTGATAACTGAGCTTGTGAACATTAAGATATAATAGAGTTTAAGACAGCACCCGTTAATCATTGAAATATTGTACATTTTAAGGCTAAAATTATATACATCATGTATGCAACAGCAACGCCATATGAAAACCACATGAAACTATTCTCACATTGTTCTCGTATGCTCTGCACGTTTGCCAACACGTGGATCATTTGCGGCACATACAGAAACCTATATAGTTATGGTCACCATAATTAGCCTATGTCCTACATATGGCGTGATAGTCTGGGATTACTGCTGGCGATATAATAAAGAAATTCTTCAACCGCATCAATACGTTACGTTACAACGGTTACAAAGAAGGATTTGAATTTGGGATAAATTCCGACCAAGTAAACCTCAGACACATAAAGCACTCGTTGCTGGAAATTCCTATTCATCTCAATGGTTCTATGGCTCTCAAACTGAGATTGTCGCAGAGTGCGATTGCCTCGTTTAATGATAAACAGCACAACAATCTGCTGCACGTGTTTCGCTTGAATGAATTAGAAAAATCTATTTATTTGATCTAGGAACTTTCTCAGTATTTCTAAAGTCTCCGACTTCTTGAATTACTTACTCATTTCACTACGGCTTTCACTTACGGATTTCACTCATAATCATCCTCGATAATTGCTAATGATTCAATACCTATTAAATGTGTCCACCTTTTTATTTATTTAAAGGGTGAAACCAATGTTGAACTGGAGTATCCGGAATGCTGCACTTGCACACGTAAGAGAAGTGATTATTACTATTGCATGCTAAATAAAATCCAGCAACTGCATCACTTAGATCCGTAGAAAATACGGTGTGATAAAAATTGGAATCAAGAATTAGAATTAAGCGATAAGACTTGGTTTAATCTAATGACTCCTTTCGTAATTTATTTAATTGTGATTGTAATCAAAAAGTGTTATACCACCGCTTCCCGAGAATCAATCAAAAAGCCCTTTGGATCTGAACACAAAACGCTAAGATCAAACAAAGCTTTTCAAGGGATATGAGGCACAGAAAACCAAGAAGCTCAGGTTGGTGGTAGCAAGACAGCTTATTGCATAATTATGTGGGCCGATAAGCAGCAAAACTTCTATGCTGGGCCGCGGAGGTTCGGTTTGTGGGGACGACCAGTTCTCCTTGCGATGCAGAACAAAGAAATCCGCGGCCACGGATTGAAGAAACCGGAACTCAAAATCCATTTCACCCAAGCAGAATTACAAAAAGCAGTTTAAAACCACTCAAATTAATTGGCATGACAGAGCGTTCAACTCACCCGACTTGAATGGCAATCCTATTAGCATCTGGCACTGGACTCTTGTGGATTCTGGCCCCAATTGTGAAAGCCTACATACAGTCTACAGTCTAATTAGTGTCTTCCGTAGCTTAGACTGGACGAACTGACAAGGCCGGCCACATGTAAACAGCTTACACGGTGAATGGTGGGAGATAAAAAAAATGGTTCGTATATTAACAGCTAACAGAAACGAAAGAAGTTCAAGAATGCGCCGGAAAAATTAAGATCATGATGAGATTAGGACCAAAGAATTGAACAACTTTGAATATGACGAATGTTCGAGAAAACTTGTTAATTATTCGTAAATACCGCCGTCTAATGAGTGACACCAAGAAAAGACAATGACGACGACGACGTAGACTTTCACAACGACGGCGACGACGACGATGATGACTATGGTGTTTATGTATAACAGATATCGTCAAATCGACAACAACAACAACAACAACAACGGGACCTCAACTACGCTACCTCCAACGACAACACGAACAACCGTCACATCAACTACGTCACCTCCAACGACAACAGGAACACCACCTCCTACGCCAACAGGTAATTTCGTTATAAAATGTAAAATAATTTTGACATTTTCAGGGTTTATGACCATCATGCTGTTTAATACAACTATTTGTTATTCATCTTCTTAATTAGCTCACGAGTGCATAGATTTCATATAGCGCTTTCATGAGTTAGGCCTACTTAAAATGTGCACTATTCAATGTCGTGATGCAAAAATGCATATACGTATGAGTGGCAAGTCTTTCCATCAAATTTTCTAATTACTATACTTTGATGATTTATTTGTCCTTGGAACCTGGAAAATTTCTTCTTCAACGTTGTCAAAGTCTTTCCAACGTGCACATCTTGGCTCCAATGTTTTTTTAACTTCTGCATGAACCAGTAGTTAACATGCTTTTTCTGCTTTTGGCACAGTGCACTGTTACCTCACGTATGTCGATGTACATCAAGATGATTCATCTGGAGACGCCGGAGTGGGACCAGAAACAATAATGTATATCGAGGTAGACGGTATAAAAGGATTCACATATGGAGATACACGAGTGAATATAGGAGACATTGTGCCTATCGGCGTCGTTGTTATGATCGGCGAATGCAGAACTTGGTAAGATACCAATTAACATTATGACATTGAGATAATGAATGTACACTGTGACACACTTGACACTACAGACACATAACTTTATTGTTCAGCCCAGAGTAGTACGAATTTCACAGTAACTTCCTTTAACCTTGCGAGTTAGAATGATGATCATATCCTTCCAATTTTAGCAGCTTTAAGATTGGAACGTGCGCCGCCATTAATGTTCTTGGGCGCTGTAGGAGCTCTCGTTGGAGCTTTGGAAATTCTGATTTGAAATTATATTATTGTGATGATCATCGCTAACGAAATGGGGCACTATCAAAATTTTAATTGAACTATGATGACGGATCTTCCTTTTCGAAGTACTTGTGATGCCGTTCTTTCTTCAGCAAATACTCTTTCGTAAGTTTTCAAGTAATCAAGCAATACATGTAAGGCAGAAAGTAATGACAGCGTTTGTTAGTTGAAAACTAAGTGATAGTCTGCGTTGACCAGGTCTTTAACCTACTTATTGTGCCGGTTTCATATTTAATGAGCGATGTTGACGCTGTTTATTACAGTGTCTGCCCCAATTTCACTGTCACCATTTAACCAAAAATATTTTATTGCAGTTCCTGCGACGAATACACCAGAACTATGAAGTGTCGCGTTAGTATCGTTTTGAAAGATTCTTTTTGCTGACATCAGTTATTTGACCTATGTGCATTTCAGACTCTAGGATTAGCGGAGTCGTAATCGTTATCATAATCGCATGTTTGTATTGCGCCTCTTCAAGAGAACCTCATCAGAGGCACTCCCAATCTGACGACGGAAAACCGGGATCAGCTAAATGGTTTAGCGCTTCCGGAACAGGGATAAAGACATACCAAGGAGCTCACGTCTTAGGATGCTAGGTAACCTACTTCATGAAGTTGGACCGACGATGGCGAATATCCTGTGCTGCACTGTGGACGTTCTTGTCGGGGAACAACCAGGTCACCCTGGACGCGATAAGCGAATATAATATATCTGTTAATTGATTTACACCATAAGTTAATTAATTAACAGGTAACTATTAACTACTGGACTAACTAAAATTGTTGGCGTTTCGTGTTTTCAGAGCAGATTTTATATATATCCGACAACACATTTATAAAAGAAAATGGATAAACGGTTGCCGCTTTCTTTATGACTGACTACCATTTGTAAATTTCACTTACCTTGTACAAATAAAGGTTCTCGAATAGTGGTCTTTTTACGCACACTCCTTGTTATATTTTTTCGACGTTGTCAGGACAATTATACATACGTTATGCGATAAATCAATATTTGAAAGTATGTTTGCGACTACGTGTGATTATTGGGGTCGATGTCTGGTATGTACCATTACAGAACATTGAAGGCCGGTGGAGAAATCCCTATGACCAGTGTATGGAATACGCCTGTTATGGTGGTCAACCTCAGTCTGGAAACTCCTCCCCGCACGTGTGTCCATGTCTCGAGGTAAGTTCAATTTGATTCCAGTTTAGAATTCACCCACCTCTGTAATGAATGTTCCCATGACATGAACATACAAGCTTGTGTGTATGCATGCATACTTACATCCATATACATATATATATATGTATGTATATAGCTACGTATATGTATATAGCTACATGCATGTATATATACATTACATGTGTGTAGCTATATACATATATAATCCACTTCAAACTCATGACTCCTTTGATGCCGTTAGCATGATGGCCAGGAAAGCAGTGGACTTCGCTTCCAGTAAAATCGCAAACAATCATCGAATTTCAAATCATATATAGGCCTACTCCATGGGAGAAGCCGATCGATTAAAAAACCCAGAAGACATGTCATGGTGAAAGAGATAGACTTAAATAACATCTAAGAATTAAGAGTATACGAACCGAATTGGGCAGCGAATTCTAATGAGTCGGACCAGGGATCGAGACAGCCCACAGACACAACGTGGTTCGGGTGAGCGGCACTCTTGATGCGCCTCGCACCCGAACACTGTAACCGGGTTTTTGTTTTCAGTTTTTTGTCTTTGTTTTTTGTCTTGTTTCTGCTAGTATCTTATCAAGTCAAAGTTTTGTCTCCGTTTGGGGATGACTTACTAGCTTTGAACCAGTAACGTGCTCTTTTCGACAAAACCAACAAAACATTCTAAATCACAGAACACGTATGTGTTTCTAAGGTAACAGCAAGTCATCTTCGAACGAAGACAAAAACTTTAACTAGTCGACAGACTGGCAAAAGCACAAAGGCCTCTCAGGAACAGACACCAACACCCATTCTAAATTTGAATCAAACGCAAAGCCTTTCTATAGGATTTATTTTCCAAAGCAAATGTCCGGAACAACGGCTTGTACAAGTCACAGCATCCGGTTTAATATAACAAGCTGGATACAACATTGTATGCGTACATGCCTACATACAAGAATACATGCATGCATACGTACGTATAATACGATCGTCTGAATCGATCATCCTGATTTTTCATAATCGGCGTAAGTGGTCGCTGTCGATCAGAAATTTTCTGGCTGAATCGTATCTGAACATTTGTAGAGAGCCTTTCGCAGTATAGACTATTCAGAGGCGCTTTCAGCGCCGAAGCCCCGGGGGGAAAGAAACGCCTTAATATGAGAGCGAGAGGATGCGAGGGAAATCGAATGGGGAGCGGCCTTAATCTGTTTCTCCGCGTCCGATATAGATCTATCTCCAACGCTCGAAACTACATTATATTGACGTCGCTATACACAAAAGGATCACCTAGAACCTCTGCAACCGAATCTGTGCAGCCGAGCAGATCAGTTGAACAACGGGAAGAAATGGCATAAGAGGTCGCTAAGAATGCGTGATAACTGAGCTTGTGAACATTAAGATATAATAGAGTTTAAGACAGCACCCGTTAATCATTGAAATATTGTACATTTTAAGGCTAAAATTATATACATCATGTATGCAACAGCAACGCCATATGAAAACCACATGAAACTATTCTCACATTGTTCTCGTATGCTCTGCACGTTTGCCAACACGTGGATCATATGCGGCACATACAGAAACCTATATAGTTATGGTCACCATAATTAGCCTATGTCCTACATATGGCGTGATAGTCTGGGATTACTGCTGGCGATATAATAAAGAAATTCTTCAACCGCATCAATACGTTACGTTACAACGGTTACAAAGAAGGATTTGAATTTGGGATAAATTCCGACCAAGTAAACCTCAGACACATAAAGCACTCGTTGCTGGAAATTCCTATTCATCTCAATGGTTCTATGGCTCTCAAACTGAGATTGTCGCAGAGTGCGATTGCCTCGTTTAATGATAAACAGCACAACAATCTGCTGCACGTGTTTCGCTTGAATGAATTAGAAAAATCTATTTATTTGATCTAGGAACTTTCTCAGTATTTCTAAAGTCTCCGACTTCTTGAATTACTTACTCATTTCACTACGGCTTTCACTTACGGATTTCACTCATAATCATCCTCGATAATTGCTAATGATTCAATACCTATTAAATGTGTCCACCTTTTTATTTATTTAAAGGGTGAAACCAATGTTGAACTCATTGGTAAGAAAATGATTAATATTATTGTATGATACAGAAAATCTCTTAAGGACATTCTTTAGATCTGTAGAAAATACGGTGATCTAATTTGGAAGATATGCTTAGAACCATAAACTCTAAATTATCAGTTAGAATTCAATTATAAAGTGTAATATCTAATGAACTATGTAACAGTATATATATATTACAATGAACAGATTAGATAAATATTGTTATCTATGTGATTGTTATTGTAATCGGAAATTTATGTAGCGCCACTTCAAGATTAATGGTTCAAGTTTTCTTCGGAACTTACAACAGAACATCACGATCTAATCCAATACTTGTCAGCCGCTAACGGATATGAGACAAAGAAAAGCCCACAAGATCAAGTCGCAGGTTACATTGTGGCATATTCCAGAAAGCTGGGCTGACAACAACGAAACTTCAAAAGTTTGGGTCGGCGTGACAACCAGGTCACCGTGACCAGCATGGCGAATAAATATGTAGGGGTGGACAAACCAAGACGCAACGCTCCCTATGATAAGATGGAGCACAGCATCAAGACATTTATGGCTTGTTGTGACTTGAGTGGACACCAAGTTTTCGCGAAAGCAAAGTCTTGCTCATAGCGCGTCTCGGTTTAGTTGCTTGGGGAGGGGATGGCATAAAGGATAACACTCCTGCCTGAAGTGCTCAAAGACCCGGTTCGATTCCCGTAAGGCCTTCTTGGGTTTAGCTCATACCTTCATCCCCTAGGTGGTAGCCAAAAAACAATGACCTTTGCGCCTTGCATGGCTGCAACTTTGTTTATGTCTTCTGTAATTTTGTGTTCTTGTGAATTGTTTAATCGTCATAACATGTATGTGTACAGCGCAGCGATATTGTCAGGCGCTTCATTAAAGAATAAATATTATTATTATATTATCGTTGTATTTGTATTGCACTTCGGTCTGTAGGTGTCGTTTATGACGCGTGAGATACCAGTTTATGTTCAAAATTTAAACATCAACGTATTAATGGTAGATCAGTAAAAAGGAGAGCAAATCAAGAACATGCAGGAATAATCATATAAATCGTTGGATGGAACAATCAAAAGAAAGAATAATCAGACATTTTTGTTGTCCTAACTTGTTTTGGAATCCTGGGAATTTTTTATTTAAGAAAAGGTTTCTAACGTGCAGAACCAACATAAAATGTACCGCAACATTTCTCAACTTTTGGATCAGCCAAAACTTAATATGCTTTTTTGACACAGATTACTGTTACATGACAAATGATGACGTTCCATACGGCGTAACCCCGTATATCGAGGTAGACGGTGAACCAGGATTTACGTATGGAGATACGATTGTGCACATAGGAGACAAAGTCGATCACGGCGTGGTTGTTAGCATAAACGAATGTAGAGAATGGTAAGATATTCATTGCAGTATAAAATGCAAGAAAATTACTGCACACTGCACCACGCGCAACAATACAATCACAGAACATATTGTGAGTCGCAGAGTGCCAATAACTCATTCCGAATTTCACAGTAACTTCTTTTAACTTTGCAATATAGACTACTTTTACCTTTTCAATTTTGGCATTTTAGAATTAAAAGTTGCGCAGTGATTCATGTTATGGAACACTGTTGAAGCACTAAGTGGTGTACACTTCTGAACTTTAGAAGGAGGATAATATCAAATAAATAATGTTGCATTCAATTGTATTATAATGGTATTGTAGGCCTATTGTAGCTAATTCCCGCCAGTGTCGTTAGCTGTGGCTCGACTGGGAGAACCTTTGAGTAGGTCTCTTGAAGAGGCGCTATTTAAATTATGGCTAACCAGTCAATCGCTCTGCAGAGATCGATTTTGATCGAAATGCGCCGCACACGTTTCGTGATTTTGGAAGTATCAGTCTATGTTGTCTCTGTTGTGGCATCTTTAGAGTGCGATGTTAATGTTGGTAAATCTATTTTTTACAGTCTTTGCGACAGCTACACCAAACATTTACGCTGTCACGTTAGTATTCTTTTGAAATTTCTCGTTGCTAACATCATCCGCATAGACTTAGTAGGACAAGAATTCTACGTTTGACGAATTAGATTAACGCCTGTACTTTATCAGTTAATTAATTACCACATTGAGCAAACATTAACCATTTGAGTAGCCTACAATTGTTGACTCTGATGTTCTCGTTGGAGACTGGAGGATAGACAACCACGTTATTTGTGCGTTGGCTTTCTTTTTTAGTTTAAACTAATCCAAAATTTTATATCCCTTGTAAAGGTTCTCGAATTATGGCTTCGTCTCGAGAAAGTCTATACTACAAGATTATGCTACCAGACACGATACATAAGTTATACGATAGATTTGACATTAATTTTGTTTGCTTTTATAAGATATATTCATAAGTGCTTACAAGAGATGGTGTTTCGGTTTCACTATTACAGAACGTTGATCGCGATCAATGGCAAGACGGATGCAATTACCGCAGCTGTAATGAAGGCGAGGTTGTCACAATGATTGCGGACTGTTTTTGTCCAGAGGTAAAAGCTTGATAAATTCAATTTGATTCCGTTTTAAAATTGATTCACCATTGCATGAACTGCTCCTTGGACTCGAACGTTCTAAGAGGCGCTATTGTTAGTGTTCAGAAACATGCAAATATACACGCATATACGCAAAACACATGCACAATTCACATGCAAATACACATACATGTACCTACTTAAAACACACTCATGCATCCCCCTGGTGGTAAACTCAGCTTAGCGTATCCCTTTCGACCAAGCTGTTCTGTCCTTAGTCTTCTACTAATCCCGCAAGAAGGCCAATTTTAAGTTTTGTCCGAATCATTTCCGTGAATCTAGTTCGACTGATCTTTTGTCTTCAAGAGTTTATTCATTGCGAACCGTAGGAATCTCCGTTGCATGCATACGGATACTCAGACATACATATTTCCATTAACACATACATGCATACATACCTACATACATACACACACGGATGCATACATACCTAATTACATGCATACATTCATATTATACAAACATACCTAAATACTTGTATGCAGACATGCATGCATACATAGATGACGTTGTGAACAAGTTACTATGGGTTGCTGCCTTGTTGATACTTTTAAATTTGTGCTTGGCAAAACCGCCGATGAAATGATTTTGATGCTAAAGAAATACTTTGTTAGAGATTGTCGTAATTTACTGTGTAAAACGAATTTACTATCAGTTATTGTAACTCGAACAATTTTGCTGCAACACTTGTTCAAACACTCGTGACAAACGTCTAGAAAAATCCTTAGTTGTCAGATTCTCATCTATTTCCAATATCCGATATTTCTGCATTGGCGAAGTGGCCAGCGTCGGACAGGATTTGTCGACAAATTCTCCGAAGGGACATAACTTTTTTCTGGCTTGGTGAGAGGCGACCTTTGTCGATTTCTCCACGGGACTGTTCATTCTACATAGATATTCCACATGAAACCTTTCAATGAGTGTTCAGTAGATGCACCTTATGAACAGTGAAACATAATTATACAACATAAATTTATAAAGTTTACTGTATGCTATAAAAGAAGAAAACCTCAACGCGACATCTTCCAGCAGTTAAAAGCAGAATTGGAATTTAGATACAAACAACAAACACAGCTGAGGGTGCTTGAAATTTAAGTTCAATTCCGGAGTTCTTGAAAGCTTTCTCTAATTGAAGAACACATTGTAATGCATAGATGCAAACAGAGTTGACAACGATAGCATCGTCTAATGAAGAGCATCTATTTATGTCTAAATCTGTTATAAAAACTTGTTCTTTGATTTTCGTAATGACGTACTTTTTCACGACGACCGATGTTAGGGATTATTTGTCCATACAATTGCTTATTAATCATTATCTGTAAAAGTGTTTATTCTGTTTCCAGGGTACAATCATGGATCCAACTGAGTGCTGCAAGTGCAATCGTAAGTGACGTGATTTCTACGATTGCATGATATAGGCTAAAACCTCTAAGTGCTTCATTTGGAACCGCAAAATATACGGCTAGCCTATTTGGAAGATAAGCAAAGAAGCACACAATCTAACTTAACAGTTAGAGCTCAGCGAAGATGTGAGCTCTATTCTAATGGCTTCTCGCTTAACATAATTATTATAAATACCAGACTGGATTATTAACACACTGCAAATTTCTATGGCGCAGCCTTAATAGAGACAATTCAGTGGATCTCGGGATCTAAGACACAAAACCACAATTGAATATGATGTTGTAAAGCAAGTAGGAATATGCGGCAAAGCAAAGGAAAGAGGCTCAGTCGGCAGGACACGAGGCAAACATGGGTTGACAACAGTAAGCCTCTATACTTGGCCAGTGATGTTCTTGTCGTGGAAACCCAGTACACCTTGCGCAACTGAGCGTATCAATTCACGGTCAGGGATGAAAGAGAACGATACTTAAATCAGTGTGATTCTCCTTACAGATTTTATTTTAGTTATAGTTATAGTTATAGTTAGTATTATTTTTAGTTATAGTTATAGTTATAGTTAATGGATTTTTATTTTAGTTAATTTTAGTTACTACTTAGTTACAATAATTAAGGTTATAAGCAAAATTGTGCGTATTAACACGCTGTTTCACAATTTGCTCAGAGCTTTGAAACCCTTTGAAGCATGGATGCATCCAGCTTCATGAATACACGAGTTTCTAAAGTAACTGACAATTTGCATAATAAAAATATCGCGTTTTTCGTTCCCATTTATGTCGAATCGTCCATATTGCACTTCCTATTTTTATTTTTGTATTAACGAAAATAAAGATGAATTTTCGTTAGTATTATTTTCGATATAGTTATAGTTATAGTTAATGATATTTTTAGTTATAGTTATAGTTATCGTTAACGAAGTCATTTTATTTTCGTTAACGAAAATTTTCGTTATCGTTATCGTTAACCAGAATCACACTGACTTAAATCTGTCTAAGATCAAATAAAGCTCAGTCTGACATGGAATTAGGAAAAGCATTACACAGAAGTTTGGAATAGGTCAGAAGTTGACTGGGTTATTAACAGCAACACCACGACACATATAATAATTTCGGTAATTGTGATTGTACTAACAAAATTTGCAAGTGCCGCTTCAAGAGAACAATCCTAAGGCTCCTCGGATCTCGTCACAAGAAACTATGATCGATAAAATGTTTTTCAAACGCTTATGGATTTAAGGCAAAGAGAAGCCTAGAAACTCAAGTTGGCGGTAGCAACACAACTTCTTGTGGAAATCTGGGCCGGTGTCACGAAATAGAGTATCCCCATTAGAATTATATCCCCTTACCGAAATGAAGTATCCGGCCGGATGAATCTGAACGTGAGGGACTATCCCCCTCGTGCAAAAGTATCCTCCATGAGTCGTACGAAATCATCCCCATTCAAAAAGTATCCCCTGCATCTTAATTGCAAATTGTGCTATTTAAGTCAATTTAAAACCATAGTTGGTAAAAACGGTTAAAACTGAAAAAAAACGTCAAAACGTCGTCTTTTCAACAACAATAAAATAAAAAACTGAAAAACGGGAAAAAACAAAAACAAGAAAATAATTTCACTTTGTAACATCTTGTAGGCCTATTGCATTTTAAACGTAAAACCCGTATTTAAACAATTAATAATATAAACGCACAGAAATCTCTCTGCATGCGTGCGTGCGTCTGTGGCGTAACGCTGTTTCGCGAGTCATTCGCCAGATGGCAGCATGCATTACGCGAGGTGGGCCAGCCACATACCTTCGCCGCGTAGCGGTCGACAACCACACACATCGGTAGAGGGCGCGCGAGCGCCGTATAGCGGCCAATGAACAAGCACGCCAGAGAGTCAACACAGAGTCAACAGAGTCAACACGAGTCTAGCGTAGCTGGACTCGACACTGGACTCGTGTCGCCCCTAGCGAATCCAGCGAAGCTTGTGAGTAAAAACCAATTCGGTAACGGGGCGACACAAAGAAATTTGTGTTTACGTTTTAGTTTGACATTTCTATTCTATGTTTTTAAATTACAATAAATATCTTAAATTCGAACTCCAACATTTCGGATCGCCAGTTCTTTACTTCCTTCGGTAGTATATGCAATCCTTATTTAAGGATTTTTAAAGCGCTTCCTACCATATTATTCTCATTAATCGAAAAATTGGGTGTGAATTGCCCGATTTTAGACCACCCAATCTGTTCCTCTCTGACTTCGCATTGCGTCAGCTTTTCTTTTACGTGCATTATTTATAAATTTATTGGTAACCTGTCATTTAATTGATTTTTCACTTTTTATGCCATTCTTACGTTAGTTTCACAAATTGCAAGATTTCAATTGATTTCACCGACTTTGCAATTCCATATAAGATGTTCGTCTATCATTTCCCATTGCATCAACTTTCTTTTACATTTTAATGCTTTTAATTTACCAAAAATAAGTGCATAAAATCAGTGGTAAAAATGAATTAAATTCATGATGCTGCCAGCCGAATATTTTAGCGTATTTTATTATTTATATTATTTGGCTGCGTAAATAGAACCTGGTTTGATAAAATAATTTTGCCTAAATGAATAAAATACTCTAAAATGCACTTTTATCGAATCAGTATTGATAAACTGATTTGTAGGCCATCATGGAAGGAACTTATTCAAATTTTAATGTGCTTCTTGGGATCTTTTCACTAATAGCAACATTGGGTAAAACTCCATTTCAAGAATTATTTTAATCAATTCATGTTCCATTTAAGTAAGAGATATTTTAATAAATGCAACTTCCATTTAACTATTTAGTTTCATCAATCATAAAATACGCTAAAAGTTGACCATGTGTATATTAATAAAAAAAGCTATTACGTTTTACTGAAAAGAACAAGAATAAAATACGCTAAAATGGAGGTTTACCCAACATTGTTATTGAATGGACCCAATTAGGAATATTTAGGTAATTTTTTTCTGGTGCATCTTAGGATCTGCTCACTAATCACAAGACTTTCGATCGCCATAATGAATGAGGATCCCTTGAAACGAAACGTCGTCAAGCTAAAGAGCGCATGCGAAGATACAGAGAACGATTGAGTCAAGATTCTAAAAAAAGATATGATGAGCAACATTTACAACCGCAACATCCACAAGTTGTCAGGCCGCAAGTGCCACATCTCATGCCAGAAAGACACCAACAGAAACAACACATGAAGGGCAAGCTCGGCTTTCAATCTCTCACGTTCACAAACGGCAACGTATTCAAGAAACAACACCCAAACGAGCATCTCGACTTGCAGCACATGCTGAATCTGAGAGACGTAGCAGAGCCCAAGAAACGACACCCAAACGAGAATCTCGACTTGCAGTTGATCCTGAATCTGAGAGGCATAGAAGAACCCAAGAAACAACACCCAAACGAGAATCTCGACTTGCAGCACAATGTCATGCTGAATCTGAGAGGCGTAGAAGAACCCAAGAAACAACACCCAAACGAGAATCTCGACTTGCAGCACAATGTCATGCTGAATCTGAGAGGCGTAGAAGAGCCCAAGAAACGACACCCAAACGAGAAGCTCGACTTGCAGTAGATGCTGAATCTCAGAAGCGTAGACGAGCTAAAGAAACTACACCAAAACGAGAATCTCGACTTGCAGCACATGCTGAATCTGAGAGGCGTAGAAGAGCCCAAGAAACGATACCCGAACGAGAAGCTCGACTTGCAGCACATGCTGAATCTGAGAGGCGTAGAATAGCTCAAGAAACGACACTCGAACGAGAAGCTCGACTTGCAGCACATGCTGAATCTGAGAGGCGTAGAATAGCTCAAGAAACGACACCCGAACGAGAAGCTCTACTTGCAGCAGATGCCCAATCTCACCGTCAGCGACACAATTTGTTGACACAAGAACAGATGCAACATCAATATACTTTGAATAACGAAAGACGAGCTTTACAACTTCATTCACAAAGTCAGGCAATCCAACATGAAGCCATCTCTTTCAACGAAGGCATCATAAAACATTATTGCGGACCGATGAATGTCATTTGTTGTTTCTGTAGTTCAAAGAATTTCCTTGCTGAGCGTCCATCAGATGGAAAGTTTACAAGCTGCTGTAGAAAAGGCAAGGTTAAGCTGGAAATTCCAACAGACGAAGCTGGAAATCTTCTTGAATATCCAGATTTCATAAGAGAATTACTATCAAATCCAGATCATCCAAACTATAGCCACTTTAGAGACAATATTCGATCTTATAACAGTGCATTGTCTTTTGCTTCGATGGGTGCAAAAGTTGTAGATTTCCATGGAAGTGGTCCAAATGTTTTCAAAGTGCACGGTCAAATTTATCATCGCACAAGCCACTTTCGGCCAGCAAGTAACACAACTCCGCAATTTGCTCAGCTTTATGTAATTGACAGTACACAAGCAACAGCCTTTCGTATGGCTCATCCTGCAAATGCAAATTGCATTCCACGTATTATGGATGAAATTGATGAATTTTTTAGACTTCACAACAGACTTTCCGGACCTTCCCAAAGCTCAAAGAAATTGAACAATCTACAATGGAAAATGCTTTCAGTTTAGGTCTTTCACAGCCGACGAGCGATTTATGGCACTTCTTTACCAAACTCTCATTAATAACAAATATGCGCAGTGAAGGTCGACATGAGCATAATCAGTGGCTGTTGAATGTTGGCTCAGGCAATTTGCCACAGTTACCCGGAGTTCCATGGAGCTCAGTTGAAATACCAAGTCAATTTATCAATACCGAGCATCTCATCGATTCCATTTATGGTGAGAATATAAATGAAATGTCAGTTGAAGATCTTGCTCGACGTGCAATTTTAGCTCCGACAAACAAAGATACACTTGAAATGAACATTACAATTATTGAAAAACTTCCTGGAATGCTTCATATCTACAACAGCGCCGATTCAATCGCCTCCCAGGATCCAGCAGACGAAGCGAATTATCCGCCAGAGTTCCTTCATCAACAAACACCTTCAGGAATGCCACCTCATAGATTGCCGCTGAAAGTCGGAGTTATTATTATTCTTCTTCGAAATTTAAATCCAAAAAAAGGACTTTGCAACGGAACCCGGTTGGTCATCAGATCGCTTCACAATCATTTCATCACGGCAGAAATTGTTTCTCAATGCAACAGAGGCGATGTGGTTTTTATTCCACGAATTGATTTGGCACCAAGTGATGTCAATCTTCCATTCATCTTGAAAAGACGTCAATTTCCAGTCATTCCTGCATATGCAATTACCATCAACAAATCTCAGGGTCAAACATTTGAATATGTAGGTGTGCATTTGAATGAGCCAGTCTTTTCTCATGGCCAACTTTATGTTGCTCTGTCAAGATCTCAGAATCCACAAGAGATGAAAGTTTTTATCAAAGAGGGCAATCTTCAAGGAAAACTTCAAAACAACGAAAAGATTTTTACACAAAACATTGTTTACGATGAGATTTTCTCAAATTCATGAACTATCAACACCGTTAATAATCCTGGACATTACCTACTACCCCTGTTCTATTATATTGGTCAAGATCTGTGCCCACGCTCACATAGGCCTAACCATGTTCCTTCTAGATGTTATTCCCTCACCAGGTGCGGTTTCCTGGCTTGGATGTTGTACAGCTAGGCCAGTGTTTTTAGTTTAATTATCAGCAGGAGCAGCAGTAGTTCAATTATTATTTACTAACTTCTCTGCTACTATTTGATAACTTTGTATAACTATGAATGTACAGCGCTCTGCATTTGCCAGCGTTTAATAAACACACTTACTTACCAATGTTATGTACAATTTGCACATCGGAATAAACACATTTTCTTTAAATTTCCTTTAACCGTCTTAGGACGGGCAAGCATCTAGTTTAATTTTAATCAGCAAATAACCCAACTAAATAATATTAAGCTACAACAATTATTTTATTTTTATATGTTTTGTTGAATAAGAAATTGAGAAGTTAAAAATGTGAAATCTTTTCTAATTTGAATTGTCAAACTAAACTTTATAACTATAGAGTGTAGACTAGCCTACTTTATTAAAAATTGTAGGCCTACTTACAATTTTTACTTATATAAAAACTTGATATGGAGTAATATCAGTCAGTTTATCAGTCAATCGGAGATTACTGAAGCCTATATAAAGACAATATTTCGCATTTTTGGATAACTTAGAAATTCAACTAACTTTTATATTATTTTATTTCTGGAACTATTTCTCAAATTATTACATTAAATAGTGACGTAAATTACCTGAATCCTTGAAAGTACGGAGACAACGTAAACGATTTCAGACAAAATGCAATTAAGACACAGTGTCATGAAAAAGGACTAAGGTGCTAATTGGGTGACTTGTTAGCTCGCGCTTTGATAAATATTGTGTCGTTTCGTATCAATAGGTAACCTACACCAGCAAAGCCATTGAAACCATTTGAGGCAACGAGTGAACTTCAAGGGCTCTTATTTTCTGTGTGCTCTTGTAATCTCACGCTAATTAAGCAGTGCCTCAAAGTTAGTCCATTCACATAATTAGTTGCGTGACGGTGTTGATACGATGGAAGTGTCTAAAAGGAGGAAGACAAATATCAGCAGTCACAAACGACAGTGTACTGATAAGGGACTAAGGAGCTAATTAGGTTACTTGATAGCTCGCTCCTGGTATCGGTCGTTTCGTATCAATCAAAGCCATTGAAGCCATAATATTATACAGTGACAGTCACTAAGTGAAAAGATTTATACGCAAAATGGAAATAAGCTGACTTGAACAAAGCAGCAAACATTAAGAATGAATTTTGAAAGCATGAATGACCAATGAAATGTGGTATGCACTGCTTGTTTTCAGTTCTATAATCAATACGCCAAAAATTATACGCCCTCATAGAGCCGTTAAGCAGTAAAACTGAATTTATTATCTGAAAGAGCGCATTCTCTTTAGTGGAGAAATCGTTCAAAGTGAACATTAAAAATGGACTTCTGAACTAGAGGGCTAACTTATAGTCACTTGCTTTAAATATTTCTGGATTTGCATTTTGATTAAAATATAGGCCCTATATTCATAAATTATACGCATTTAAAATAATAATAGCCTACTTTATACCTTTGCATTTTTATCCCCCGGGGATGATTTCACACGATGGGAGATAGAAATGGTTTATCTCCCCGGATACTCTATACCGGTATAGTCTATCCGGGGGATAAATTCATTCATCCCCCCGGATATTTCTAGTACGGATACTCTATTTCGTGATACCGGCAACAGCAAAACTTCTATGCTGGACCGCATAATGTTCGACTTGGCGGGACAACTATTTCTTATTGCGATGTAGAGCAAAGAAATATGCCTTCAGTGACGGAATAAGCCGAGACGCAAAATAAGATGGAGCACAGTCTGAAAGGCGAGAACGCACAAGTTGGAAATTGGTCGATAATTGGCTAGATAAGTTAGATAAAAATTTCGGCGCAAAAGAGAGGCCACGTAATAGCCCGTTTAACCCAAGCAGAATTACATGAAAACAGTTGAGAACGTTAAAGAAATGGCGACAGAGTGTCCAACTCACGCGACTTGAATGGCCACTCTATTAGCAACCTGCGCAGGATCGATCGTATCGACATCAGCTCCAATTGTGACATCCTGTAGTCCGTTTTAAAAAATCTGATCCTAAACCCAATGATGAAGATCTGTCGCGAATCATAACAAGTAACTCAGCCACGCCGCACTTCACCCTGTGTCATCTGAGAAAGCTAAATGCCACGATTCATGTAGCAACAATGAGACCGTTCGGATCGCAGTCAATGATGGCAATGACAGCGTCCAGATCGGTAGATATAGCGCTTTCCTTAGTTCAACGAACGCTTCAGGGCGAGTTCTGCGACGATGTGTAGGCAGGGATGATGGGATATAAGCTAAGAAATCCCAGAATAACAAACGAAGTTCAAGACAGCACTTGAGAAATCAGACAATAATGAGATTAGGAAGAAATGATAAAACCATTGGATATGACGGATAGTCGTGAGAATCGTTCGCTAATTCACAAATATCGCAGTCAAATGGGTGGCACCAGGAACAGACAACGACAACGAACACTTTTACAGCGACCATAATTATAGACGACGATGACGACGACGAAGATGATAATGAAGACGACGACGACGATTAGGACGACGACGATGGTTATGATTATTAAAATGGTATTATTGATGACAACTTCAGCGAATACAACAACTACAACAACTCCTCCAACGTCAACAACTCCAACGCAAACTCCAACGCCAACTCCAACGCCAACTCGAACTTCAACGCCAACTCCGACAACGGTTCCTCCAACTCCAACGCCAACTCCGACAACGGCTCCTCCAACAACAACAACTCCAACAACAACTCCGCCAACTCCACGATGTGTCCTCACGTATATGGATGTATACGGTGAGGATTCACCTGGAGGAGATGTGGATATTATAGCGTATATCGAAATCGACGGTAGAATAGGATTCACGTATGGAGATAGACGACTGAATATTGGAGACGTAGTGCCTCCCGGCGTTGATGTTTACATCGGCCCATGCAGAACTTGGTAAGACACCAACTAACATTATGACATGTGAGAAAATGTATGTACACTGTTACACACTTAGCACTACAATCACGGAACATATTGTTCAGTCCAGAGTGTCAATAACTTATGATGAATTTCACAGTAACTTGACTGACAACTTTTTATTTCCAGAAGCACAATGCATATTACAATTAACAACAATTATTATTTGATTATTACATATCGGTGCATTGGCTAGGGAACAGGGGAGACCCAAAAGGGGCACAAGCCCCGCTTAATTAGGGTCACCCTTTTTAACAATAATCAACTATGGCTGGTTAGTCAGTTGAAAGAAAGAAAGGGTCAACTCAATAATGTTCTTAACTAAATAATTACATTGCAATTTACTAAGAAGATCAATAATATGTAAAAAAGAAAGGTTCAACTCGAATAATGTTCTTAACTAAATAACATTGCAATTTACTAAGAAGATCAATATGCTAAACGCAATTACAGCTCTCGGCAACTGCAGAACGCGTTTGGATATTGCGTTGGACAACGCGTCTGGACGTAACTCCTCACAGTCGTCTTAAGTACTTTGCTCATGCGCAAGTCATCATCGATCATCGCCCTGACATTTTGTCAACGGACGTCATTTCTGGAACTTCCTTTAACTTTTCGAGTTAGGCTAATGGTCATAGCCTTCATTTCTAGCAGCTGTAAGATTGAAACGTGCGCCGCGATTCAAGCTCTGGGGCGCCGCGAAACTCTTGGTGGCCCTTTAGAAATTATGGTTTGAAATTATATTGTGCGTTATGTAATTGCGATATAGGCAAATTAATAATTATCGGCGGGTATAGATTAAGCCTTGCCATTTTAAAAATTGCTTCTCTGTGGACGGTAGATATATTTAAGGTATATATTTGTGCAAGGATTTTAAAGCTACATGTGCATCAAATTCGTAATTTTGCCATGCATTTGACGTGAACAGCTACAGAATAAAAGGAACTCAGTTTAATGAAAGCAACCAAACTTCTTGCTATAAGCTACTCATGTTGGATGATCATCGCTAATGAAAAGCGGCACTATCATAATTTTAATTGAACTACCAACACGCATCTTCTGGTTTGAATTTCTCATAATTTCGTTCTATCTTCAAAAATACTATATTGTTTTTACGTTTCTCAACTAATCAAGGTACAAGGCAGAAATTAATGAGCGAAGTTATCTAGTTTTTGTTGAAAAGTAGCAGAACGCTGAGAAACAGGGACAATCAGTTGTAAATCGGCTTAGCTTAAGGTCACCGTGCAGATCGAATTGAATCAAAATGCACCTCAAACGTATAATTATCAAAAACTGTGGTGAGGAGAGTGATGGTCTATGTTGACGAGATCTTTACTTATTGTCAAGGTTTCGTGCTTGATGAGCGATGTTAACGCTATTTTATTACAGTGTCTGCACCAATTTAAACCGATTTCCATTGTCAACATTTAACCAAACATATTTTATTGCAGCTCCTGCGACGAATATGCCAGAACTATGAAGTGTCGCGTTAGTATCGTTTTAAAAGTTTCTTTTTGCGCACATCAGTCATTTAACCTATGCACATAACAAACTCTGTCATAATGGCATATTTATAGTGCGCCTCTTTAATGGAAAATTATCAGAGGCACTCTCAATCTAACGACTGAAAAACAAGATAAGAAAATATATTATTTTAGCGTTTGTTAAATACTGGGATACACAGACCAAGGAGCTAATGACGTAGGATGCTAGGTAACCTATTTCAGGAAGTTGAACCGACCATAGCGAATAACCTGCGATGCACTGTGGACATTCTGTTTGTGGAATAATGAGAAGCGATGATAAGCGAATATAATTTATCGGTTCATTAACTAATACCATAACGTAATTAATTAACACCATGTCGATAGGTAGCTATTAGCTATCGGACTAGCCTACATTTGTTGGCGTTCGTGTTTCCCGTATTATATTACGCGACCACATAATATTTAAAAGGAAAATGGTTAAACGGTTACCGTTTTCTTCATGACTGATTAGCATTTGTAAATTTCCCTTTCCTTGCGCTAGTTCTATGAGCACTCCTTTGTCATAGGTTCAACGTTGTCATCGCAATACATACATTATACGGTGATCCCAGTATCTGAGTTAATTTTTATTACGTTATGCGTCATACGATAATTCAACATCTGAATGCATTTTGCGATTACATGTGATTATTGGAGGCTATATTATACATGTATGTCTCGTCTGAACTGTAACAGAACATTGAAGGCGAGTATACATGCCCCCATGACCGCTGTATAAGTTACTCCTGCTATGGTGGCAAAGTTGACTACAGTCGTTCCTACTACTCTCACTGGTGTGATTGTGCAGCGGTAAATAGATGATTAGTTCAATTTTACTCCAGTTTAGAATTTACCTGCATATGTAACGAATGTTCCCATAACATGAACATACTGAAGGCGCTAATATAAAGGGGTTGGGGGCATACATACACACATGCATACTAACATACATGTAAGTATGCATGCATACTTACATCCAAACACACACATAGATACATATAGCTACATACATATATAATACAAGCTGGATACAACATTGTATGTGTTCATGCCTATATACAAACATAATCACAAACATTTATGCATACATACATTACATTCATAGGTACGTAGGCCTACGTACTACATACTATCGTCTTAATCGGTCATCCTGGTTTTCTTAATTAATCGACGTAAGTGGTCGCTGTCGAACAGAATTTCTTCGAATGTTCATTCATTCATTCATTCATTCATTTCAGATATTTATATAGCGCCCCTTCAAGATTTCTACTCAGAGGCGCTCCCGACTACAGCGCGGATGACTGAATCGGAGTTTCACGCCGAAGCGCATGAGCAATTGCGAGTGAAGGACTTGCCCAGGGTCCATACGCGGCGGCTTGAGGTAGATTCTAACCCGCAACCCTCCGGCTGCAAGGCACCGAATATACCCCTTGAGGTGGATTCGAACCCGCAACCATCCGGTTGCAAGGCACCGAAGCTACATTTCGTTTTCTGGCCGAATAAGGAGCGACCTCGCTCTGTTTCTTCGCGGTCGATGTTGATCTACTACCAACTCCCGGGCTACATTTTAGGTCGCTATACACGAAATAATCATCTTGAACCGTTAGGCTACAATAGTTGCAGAAACAACCATTAGCAGAAGCACAACCCCGCATAAAGAGTATAAAACAAATAAATGTCAAAGCTCATCAGGTGACAATCGTATAGCGGTAAGACACTATAGAAGCCTAAATGTTTTAAATTAATTTGCTAGATGGCGGAAGAGCGGCAATCTGTTGCATGTCTTTCGCGTGCATGAAGGAATAAGCCCTATTTATTTGATCTAGGAACTTTTTCTCAGCATTTCTAATGTATTTCTGTGACTTCAATTATTATTTATTTATTTATGTAGGCCTACGACTGATGTTAGTGATAACCCTTCTAGATAATTGCTAATTATTCACTATCAATTAAATGTGTTCATTTTGTTTCAAGGGTTATGTGAATGTTAAACTAACTGCTCCGCCTTGCTGCACGTGCGTTAGAGGTAAGAGAATTGATTACTACTTCTGATAGACCTACATAAAATATCTTAAATGCCTCAGTTAGATCCGTTGAAATTAGGAAGATCCAAATTGGAACATGCGCAAAGAAATCTGAATCATAAGTTAACAGTTAGAGCAGTTAGATTTCAGCGATAAGACTTAGGCTACTTTAGTCTAATCACGTATATTGTAGTTTATTTTATAAATAGCGGATTGTTTGGATGCATATAAAAAAAATTAGTGATTTTGATTGTGATCAAAAACTTTATTCCGCCGCTTCAAGAGAAACAATCCAAAGGCTCTTCGGATATGATCATAAGAAACTATGACCTGAAAAATGTTTTTCAAGCTCTTATGGATTTGAGGCAAAGAAAATCCGAGAAACTCAAATTGGCGATAGCAAGACAGCTTCTTGCTTAAATCTGGGCCGACATCAACAAAACTTTTATGCTGGGTCGCGGATGTTCGGTTTTGCGGGACAACAGCTTAACTTGCGATGTAGGAGCACAGTCTGAAGGGCGCGTACGCATAAGTTGCGGGACCTAGGTACTTTAGGGTCGTATTCCTTTTCATCCCCTTGTTGCTTGTCTGTTTTTTTCTCGTTTGTACTTGCTTTTCGTTGTTTGGGTTCAATAAAATTTATGGTTATGGTTATGGTTATGGGAATTGGTCGATAATTGGCTAGATATAGTACGGCCGGGCATGTTGTTTTCCCTACTGAACCGCAGATCCAGGACGACCACTCGCACGCAGCTGCGACCGTGTGTGTGCACGCCGACAAGATAAGAAACATAGTATGCCAGGAAATGTGATTGATGACGTCTAAATGTCGTCTGCTGATCATAACGAAGAGGAGACAGAGAATGCGCGCATGACCCTATTAGTATCGCTGCTTGCATGTTCGATCGAAAAGCATTGCGGATCAACGACGTTGATATTGATCTCTAATAACGAAGTTTTCGAGGAGAACAAGAGATGGACTTCTTCCTTTTGTATTCTTTACCATTGTCTCTGGTGGCATCGTTACCTCTATCCCATACCTTAAAACCTTCATTTTCTCTCAGGGAATCTCGCATTGGGATCGATTCTGAAATGCTTATGCTGCGAGAAGCGCCTTATAAACGATAAAATACGATTAAATACAATACAGTACAATAGGCTTCTTGATATCCTGATTGATAGTTGACAGCGATGATGATTTTGCAGTTTTATGGCAAAAAAGAGCATGGAATGTAATGCATCGTCAAAGTTTAATTGCCCAAGTATATCTTAGCTGTATTCCTGTTTTAAAGAGCTTCATTATTCCGGTTCAGTCTAAAATTAGAAATTGTACAGAAATGTAAACTTTCAAATGTACGCAGTATTTTCGAGATAATGCCCGGAGTTTGATAGATATTAGTGTTAAAAGGCTCAAAACAAATGAAAAATGAACAAGATAGCTATCGTGGAGGCAAACACGCCTGATTGCGCCATGAGTGTAAATGTCAACATGATACGGAAACAGAATATGATGCTACAGAAGATACACGCCATTAGATTTGCAGATTTATGATTGTTTTGAGCCCCGGAAGATTAGTTGAAAATGTCTGCGTCTAGCAAATTCTGTGCAGAAATTCAATGACGACGACGACGACGACGACGACGACGTAGACTTTCACAACGACGGCGACGACGACGATGATGACTATGGTGTTTATATATAACAGATAGCGACAATTCGACAACAACAACAACCACAACTACGCTACCTCCAACCGTCACATCAACTACGTCACCTCCAACGACAACACGAACAACCGTCACATCAACTACGTTACTTCCAACGACAACACGAACAACCGTCACATCAACTACGTCACCTCCAACGACAACAGTAACACCAACTCCTACGATAACAGGTAATTTCGTTATAAAATGTAAAATAATTTTGACATTTTCAGGGTTTATCATCATCATGCTGTTTAATACAACTATTTGTTATTCATCTTCTTAATATTAGCTCACGAGTGCATAGATTTCATATAGCGCTTTCATGAGGTAGGCCTACTTAAAATGTGCACTATTCAATGTCCTGATGCAAAAATACATATACGTACGAGTGGAAAGTCTTTCCATCAAATTTTCTAATTACTATTATAATACTTTGGTGATTTGTTCTTGGAACCTGGAAAATTTCTTCTTCTACGTTGTCAAAGTCCTTCCAACGTGCACATCTTGAATCCAATGTTTGTTTAAATTCTGCATGAACCAGTAGTTAACATGCTTTTTCTGCTTTTGGCACAGTGAACTGTTACCTCACGTATATCGATGTGCATGAAGATGATTCATCTGGAGACGACGGGGTGGAACCAGAAACAATAATGTATATCGAGGTAGACGGTATAAAAGGATTCACATATGGAGATACACGAGTGAATATAGGAGACAGTGTGCCTATCGGCGTCGTTGTTATGATCGGCGAATGCAGAACTTGGTAAGATACCAATTAACATTATGACATTGAGATAACGAATGTACACTGTGACACTCTTGACACTACAGTCACATAACTTTATTGTTCAGCCCAGATTAGTACGAATTTCCCAGTAACTTCCTTTAACCTTGCGAGTTAGAATGATGATCATATCCTTCCAATTTTAGCAGCTTTAAGATTGAAACGTGCGCCGCCATTAATGTTCTTGGGCGCTGTAGGAGCTATCGATGGAGCTTTGGAAATTCTGGTTTGAAATTGTATTATTGTGATGATCATCGCTAGTGAAATGAGGCACTATCAAAATTTTAGTTGAACCATGATGACGGATCTTCCTTTTCGAAGTACTTATGATTCCCGTCTTTCTTTAGCAAAATTGCCATTTCGTAAGTTTTCAAGTAATCACGCAATACATGTAAGGCAGAAAGTAATGACAGCGTTTGTTAGTTGAAAACTAAGTGATAGTCTGCGTTGACCATGTCTTTAACCTACTTATTGTGCCGGTTTCATATTTAATGAGCGATGTTGACGATTCTTTATTACAGTGTCTGCACCAATTTCACCAATTTTCACTGTCACCATTTAACCAAAATTATTTTATTGCAGTTCCTGCGACGAATACACCAGAACTATGAAGTGTGCGGTTAGTATCGTTTTGAAAGATTCTTTTTGCTCACATCATTTATTTGACCTATGTGCATTTCAGACTCTAGGATTAGTGGAATCGTAATCGTTATCATAATCGCATGTTTGTATTGCGCCTCTTCAAGAGAACCTCATCAGATGCACTCCCAATCTGACGACGGAAAACCGGGATCAGTTTATTGTGCCTTTTAGCGCTTCCGGAACAGTGATAAAGACACACCAAGGA